>SNQJ01S0081708.1:63786-86193 GCA_010110895.2 Picea sitchensis
TTTATTTTTACTAGATGATTGGGTTTAGGATAAATTTATGTTTGTTTATTTTTTTATTATACTCATTATTATTATATAGTTATGGTATTTTTTTCTATATTTAGAGATCTCATTTTTTGTTAAATTTAATTAATTAGTATTATGTTATGTCACATTACACATCTCTTCCATACTACATCATAAATGCACCCATTACTCTTAGTGCAAAAATAGTTTTTTAATCATCTTGAGGGGGTTATGCAACTCATATAATTGTTCTCTAGCTTGTTCGCGAGCCAAAAATGACGCTAATATCCACCATGAAGAGTGGTTATTGAAATAGGATCTCTCTTTTGTGCATTTGTGTGTTTTGGCCTTCTCTAGGCCTTTTTCAAGTTATTCCACTCCAAAACAACATTGTGATAGAGTTTTTTTAGTCCCTGTTATCGATCAAATTGGCACTTGAAATCCAAAGTCCAAGATCGATGCTAGCTATTATTTAGGTTGTGGGTAACCACTTTCTTCTTAAACAAAAACGACAAAAGCTTGTTGGTTAGCTAGTAGTTCAACAAAGTGGTAATTGGTTGTTATATAGGTTGAAATATATGGTTGGTAACCACTTCCTTGATATACGTTAAATCACAAGTTTATGTTGAAGTCTTTATTAATATTTTTCATGAGTTTGTTCAATCAAATTATTATTAATCAATAAGAGGAAGACTTGCAATTAGTTATTTGTGTATTATTATTTGTAGTTAAGAGTAACGAGCAATTACCACACAAGCCCTCTTCTCACTTAAGACCATCTCTCCACTAGTACAAGGGAGGTGCCCCTAGAATAGGATTACTAAGACATAGACAATAAAGGGGTTAATGTGATGTGAAGAGTTGTCTTAGTAAAACATATTTATGGATGATTAAAATAGGTTTATTTTATTAGTGGTTGATGGGGAATGGCTAGTGCCAATCCAAATATCCAAGAGGGCATATGGAGCCGTACGATTTCAAAGAGGGCGAGAAAAGATAGATGAATGAGGGTAAATTTGTGTCCTAACACACATAATTTAACTAATAAATGCAAATTTTGATGGTTGGAAATTAACATAAAATATAGATCCTAAGTTAGGCACTCTATGCAACAAAGTGTTATTTTATTCCAAACCAATAGATATCATGCAATCTTCTCATGGAATGACCTAACATAAATACTTTCAGCTTGAACATAAAAACAATAAGGAAAGCAATAGGAGTTCCTCATCAACTCTCATTTCTCAATGACGTTGTTGCCCTAACATGAGATCGCAATTGCAACAAATTTTAGCATGATATTTTGGCACATAAAAAATCAACAATATGACAAGTATGAACAACCACTCATAATAGAATAACTCTCAACAATCACATAACATTTCTCAAGATCTTCAATACAAACCAAGCCAATACAGAGTTGTTTCCTTATTATCACGCAAACCTGCATAAGCAAATTTGTCTGACCATTGTAGGTAGACCAACCCTTGTCATGGTTGAAAGGCCTCCCTGTTCGGACTAATACTATTCTAGTGTCAGGGGGTGTCCCCATTAAATGTATGTTGTCATCTAATTATCAGATACGCACGTATCCAATATGATCAACAAACTAAAAACTCACTTTCAAGCTGTCAAAAAACAATCAAAAGTGAGGGTAAATTCAAATGATAGTTTTTAAATGGTTGAGATCAAATTCCAAAGAATTGTATAACAACGAAAAACAAATGGACTTAGCATGAAAGAAAGTGTGCTTCAAGTGAAGAAATTTCAAAGTAAATGCATTAAAACCACACTATACCATGAGAATAATTAGATCAATATTGTCAAGAGATTTAGAGGACCAAACAAAGCATAACTATATCAAATTACTTATCACCTAGGAGATTATCCATCCAAATTGCATATAAAGGAAAAACCTCTCTCTCAAACCCTAGTTGACTTACTTGTTGGGAAAGGAGGGAATAAAGCAAACAAATTAGAAACTCTGCATGCACACACACCCCATAGGACCTCCTTTTTATACCTGCCTTGGGCAAAGTATATCATAATTACTTTGTACTCAATTTGCTTTGACTTTTAAATAATCTACTGCTCCACGTAATGATTTTACTACTAAAGTCTACGTAGGTATACATACCCTGCCCCATGTGGATTTTAACCTATGACCTCCAAGGAGGAAACACGTGTTCTTAACCACTAAGACCACTCAAGTTATATATTAGGCCACTCATGTTATATTATATTATACATACTTATTATTACGTATGCATTTAATATAAGATACACATACTATATTTTATTATATTATATATAATTTTTACATCATATATATATTATGTTGGATAGGATTGTTTCAATATTCCCCGTGTGTAATCCTACGTATAAACGTTGGGGAGGAAGACCATTGAGATGGAATAGACCTGCCAATATACCCAATATACATGTTGCAATACGATGAGAAGTTATTCCTCCCAGAACAAAATGATCAAAACTTTCAACTCCCCGTGCTGGATCCACTAGTTGTATTTTTCCAATTAGTCCATAAGGATCAGACACCCATATCCCAGGACCATACAAATGTTACGAGGAAAATCTCTCTATGGCATGGGATAAACCACAACAGATGGAATGACACGTATAAATCAACTATAATCCCAAGTATGTTATATAAATGAAATGCTAACAAGACAAGGCCAAGAGCCTACCTCATTTGGACGTTCGATGAAGACCATCGTTGAGCACGTAACTCAAAGCTCTATACCTGCAACTTGTCCTCAACAACCAAGATATGCAAGTATATGGTGACAATATATAGTGTTAGCATATGGATTAGCATAATCCATTAACATACATGACAAATACACCCATGGAATAATAATTCAAATATATACAAGATATCAATTGGACGAGAAAAGAGGATAAATGGACGAGAAAATAGTATTTCTATTAAAATAATTAGCATAAGTATATAGGTGACAAACTTCTATAACGACACACATCGGAACCAAGAAACTAAGTCCCTCCAGCTGGGCCTCCACCACTTCAATACTCCACCAAAGGCAAGCTCATATAAAGGAAACAATGAGGTTCTCCATGACAAAGAAGGAAGAGCTTGGGGGTTGAACAAGGGGTTCAGACTTTCAAGGACAAAGGGATGCAAACTCAATATGAAGTGAAATTTCTCGAGAGTGTCTTTGCTCTCAAAGTTCAATTGTTGAATCTCCTCAAGGCTTGGATATGACTCAATTTCTAGCCTTCAAATGGAACTGAAGGGCCAAATCGGAGCGTTTCCAGTATATGGAAGGTCAAGGATCATGGATGTCGTGACATTGCATGGAAACCCGACATAATTTTTAATTTTGAGCACCAAACTCGATGTATGCGGGTTGTAGTGGAGCAACCTACGTATACGCTTCTTGTCTAACTGATAGGGCGCGTATATGTGGAAAAATGTGCTTTTTTAACTCTGGAAGGTACAAAAGGGGGCTTCAAGTCTGCATAGGCAAATGGAAAGGCCATCCAAGCAAGTTGCATGGGGTGAGGCAAAATTTTATGTAACAGATGCCCCCTAATGTGTGAGGTCAGAGGAGTATCTACGATGGTCGAAATACATTATAATTCTCAGAAGTGGAGTAATGGAGACTCAGCTGGAAGTGTTAGTTACTCATGAGAATATTACAATCCATAATGACTTTGTACACATGGTTGCCAATCTGAACTACACTGCAGATCCATGTGGAAATATATCAAATAGTTGTTCATGGCCATGAATATGTAATACAAAGTGCCATAGGTTGTCATAGTCATGAACAAGGCACAATGGAATCTAGTCTCAAAATCAATCTGAAGATATTTGTATACAATGGAGTCCAATATGATCTCCCATGATCACTGAAGTCATATATGTACTGGTCCAATGAAAGACAACAACAGATTAGGAATGTTGTTACTATAAGCTGGAGGTCTTCTACACTATTTGCAGAAGGTGCAAGTCTTCCTCATGTGAATAGAGTAGTTGAGGTCGAACACAATGAGACTTCGTTTGATTGTCGGTCACTAAGGTATATCATTAACAAATGCGAGACAACCTACTGATAATGAAAGTAGGTATCAAGGCATCAAGTACATTCTACAAATGTGAATAAGGGTGTTGAGGTCGAACACTTGAAGAATCCATCGATAAGGAGACATTGATGTATTCCCAATTGTCGATGGCGAGAGAACCTGCCACTGATGATTGCAAGCCTCTAGGTCTCATTTCCAAAATAGATGAGTTGAAGTCGATGGAAGGAGGCCCGCTAAAAGGAGAGCATTAGGGCATCTCTCATCAATCAAAACGAGGTACAAAGAAATAGCTCGATTATTAGGAGGAGCTTGGACGAATAAGATGTTCACGAACCAACGACCATGTGTGCCTCTTGTATGCACCAGATGCAAGTAGTGCATGAAAGAGACCCTCTGAATAGCAACCAATAAGAAAAATTGTCGACAAAGGCGAGGAAACCACCAATAAGGCTAATGGCATCCAAGACACTGCATGAATCCCAATGTGTGAATAGATTTCTTGTCGTCGAACATAGGGGAAACCCCCTAGTCAACAACCAATGAGGAGATGTCAACTATTGTGTTCAAGGTTACCTACCCATAACAAAAGTAGGACCAGGGTGCATAGTAGGACTACAACTTCATGTGACTTTGAGATACACCGAGGGTATGGCCAACATGCAAAGTCAAGAGTTATGAGAAATGGTTGGCACAAGCTTATAGACATCCTTTGAACAAGATCATGAGACATGTGGATAACTTAAGCAGCATAGACTCGATGATAAAACTTCGTGATGCAAGAGGCATCAACAAACTCTCCATGGGGACTGGAAGAATAACCAATCGGAGGAGTAAACTCTAAGTAACGAGCTCAGCTTCCTAAGGTCATGCTAAACCCAAACTTTGGATGAAAGTGGACTCAAAAGTTTGTGTTATGTTCAAAGGCGACACGACTGTCGCCGATATGAGATAATATTTTTTTCCCGCCCGTCTTTTATTTGTTTTTTCATAGGCAAAGAAATGTTATGATACAAGAGAGGAAACGAGTGTCGCAAGTAAGCAACTAGCTCCAAATAGTGGAACATACCTATGCTCAATGCAAGGAAGTGCATGTGGGGCATGGACACTCGGGGGGATGTTTCCTCTTAGGGTACAGGGTGTCAAGTTGCAAAGGATATAAAAAGACTCTGCTTGGCTAATGATGCAAATTGTTGAGGTAAGAGGCTTATAACGAGAAAGCGGGAACCGACAATAGGCTCAATACTGCAAGCAGGATGATGGAATGTGATTACAACTTAACTCCAAAGAATGTCCTTTTTTGTAGATTTAGTCCCCTAGGCCCGAAAAATTATAAAATAATACCCAGGAGAACTCTTCTAGCCAATGGTGACTAGAGTATTCATTTTTCCTAAGTAATCTACTTGATCCGAAAAAGGGTTAAACTTACACCAAATAGACGTCCTTTAAAATCCATTTAACGAGTGTGAAAGAGACAAGTTCACTCGGCAATATTTTCATTTTTAAGAGAGTCGAAAAAGAGCTTAACCAAGACTTGGGGATGTTGTTCTAAGCAACATATAATGGGGGAGGCCAAGGCTCTCGTGCAGGACTTTTGTTGAAAGCCAACAACTCACTGGTAGCTGATACAAGCTTGGGAGAACCCAAAACTTGCCAAGCCGAGGAGGATAAAATACTTGCATAGGATCCTTCATCTACAATATATCGACGAATGCCCATTATCTAGAAGGCTGCAGAAGAAGGAAGGCGAGGCTTTACAAGATCATTCCAATCAAAGTAAACCATCCTAGTACTTGTAGGGACTGTACTCGGAGAGAGTGGAAATCTCCCTTGTTGAGAAGGTACAAAACTAGAAATGCTAAGGACATGGTCGAAAGAAGCATCACCCCCCAAAAGAAGAGTGGGATTGACCGAAGACTGCATCGACAATGTCAGTTCCTTAGACTTGTCACTCTCTAAGAAAAGAGTGGGATCGACTGAAGATTGCATCAGCATGATCACTTCTTCAACTGTTGGTTGAAAAGGATGCAAGACAGCATGGTCAAGAGATGCATCACTCCCAAAAACAAGAGTGGTCTCAGTCGAAGATTGCATCAACACGACCGATGCATCAACCAAAGAAGGATTAGAATGTTGGGAAACCAAAGACGACTCAAAACCCAAAGGGCCCCCAGACAAGGATCACACTTCTTGTACCATGGTAGTACCAGGTCACAAGCGAGTTAGGTGACCTCCTTTGCAAAGTCTACAAAGGAACTTGGGCTTACGTCCTATACGTCTAGGCTTCTCAATCATATTAGTGCCCCGAGCATGACTTGCAATGGTCGGTGACATGGTACCAACATGACTTGCAAAGGCTAGTAGCAGATATTCAACATGACTTGCATAGGTTGTTGACGAATCCACAATATGACTAGCAGAGGTTGGTGATGAATCCCCAACATGAATAACAGAGGTTGGTGATGAATCCCCAACATGACTATAAGAGGTTGGTAATGAATCCCCAACATGACTAACAGAGGTTGGTGATGTTTGTGCAGTGTGACTAGCAGTGACTAGCATTGTGCCCCCATCATGACATGCAACAACCGGTTGTTGATCTTCAACATGAATTTCAGAGGTTGTTGACCTATCTCCAACATGACTAGCAGAGGTTGGTGATATAATGCCATTGTGACTCGCAGTCACTGGACTTGTGCTTCCAACATGACATGCAGCGTTTGGTTGCGGGATCAAAGACCAAGGTCCCAAGAAAGAATAGTTTTGAGAGATCATGGGACAAGCAGGGTTCTGGTATACACCATGGCCCTATCCGATAGGATAGTATCCTCCTCCCAACAGATTCCTAAAAGGTTGTAAGGAAATCATCACCGAGGAAGCCGCTTGCGAGGAGAAAGCGACATGATAAGGGTTACTCGTGTGAGGATATGTGTTTCTCTCGGATGAAGGAACTTCATTCAAGGGGTTGCCCATACTATAAAACTGACTCCCCCTAGATGAAACACCAAAGGACAGAAGGAGGTCCTCCATGAGGAAATCATTCATAGGAACTGGCATAGCAAAAGAAGGATAGATGGACGGAATGTAAGAAGTATAAAGACCACCCATTTGAGCACTTGCTCCTAAAAAAGTGAAGCTAGGATTGGGTCCAAAGGAAGGAGGATTCCAACCTCCTACCGTAAGAGTTAGTTGAGGGATATGACTCCCACCAAACAAAAAGGGAGAATAAGGAGGCATCATGCCCCCATACCCAAAACTAGGATTCACATAAGATGATGAAATCGAGGATGACAAGTGTGAAGACATGTCTGGCATACCAAAAGAGAAAGGATTAGAGGCCCAGGGCATTGGTTGAGGACTATGATTCGGCATACCACTCAGAAATACAAAAGGATTTGTCCCCATGGATTGAGCAGAGACCATGGGATGGGTAGTGCTAACAGAGGGAGTCGTAGGCGCTCCACCAACCATAACAGTAAAAAATTACAATGCAATACAAAATCCTAAGGCCAAATAATAATCAGAGAGCACACCAAAATAAAGCAAAAAGGCCAATACACACAAACATGATATAGTGGCTGAAAATGGGCCTCCCTCACTAGAGTAGGTATGTCTCGCCCAAGAGGGACCTGAGACTCCCTTCAAAAGATTGGAGGTATTATAATCAATTATAAGGGCCCTCGTGGGCTTAACAACGCAGTTAGTTAGATTCCCCCGGAGAGGTAATCCTTCATAAAGGTTGTGTGTTGTTCGACCTTTATCTGACTCAAGGTACCTGTAGAATAACCCCTCCAAGTAACTTATGTGGCTACCTATGTCAAGCAACTAGAGTCACCCCAATATAACCAATGCATAGGTGAACAATAGTAAGTCTGGTCCACCGTATGGGTATGGTAACAAAGCACGAGATCTTGAAAGCACTGCCTCTCACAGAGGTAAAGGTACTAACAAGACCCCCAAAAACGAATAGAACATCGGAAATATCTATGACACTAAGAAGGTATTAGAGGGCTATCTCTGCAACCAACTTCGCGCGACCTCGTGCTCAACTCCAGTGTGAGCGGAGCCTCTTGACGTCACTAATTACACAATGGGTTTCACCACTCCCTGGTCAGACACATATGTTTAGTTTAATAGCCTTGGAGAAGTTTACTCACAAAATCCTATTCCAAGGCCCTATGTCCTATACTTTTTTGTGTACCCTAAAAAATAAAAACATTTCTAATCAATTTTAATTAATCAATGTTAATTTTCATGGCTTCTGCTTACTCAAAAGATGCGGTCATGAAACCGATGGTATTACGACTCAACATATAAAATGAAGCAAATATAAAAACATTGCTAAGTACTAGTCTTGAATTTCAAAGAGATGGTATGCTTCTAAATGCAATCTTTCCAATGCAATCTCTACAATTTCAATAAAATGGAATCTCTCCACATGTGTCAAAATCAATGCAATGTAATCAAAAGAGAAAATGGAAAAATGCAAAATGAGCAAATGTTTTTGTATTTTCGATATAAACAAAAGAAAATGCAAGGACTGAATAGCAGCTTCACATACAGACCCTACTGCAAGCAAAAAGAGACAAGCCAAGCAGGATACCAAGAAGCAAACACTCAGACCAATGTGCAAGGACAACCAATGAAAAATATGATAAGAAAGAATATCGCTCGAAAATTCAACTATAAGAAGGTTTCCTATCACTATGTAAGCACTTAACAGTTAGGACAGAGACCTAAGAAGACTCAACAACCAACCAAACTCACCCAGCAAACACCAAACTCAGCCAGCAAGACTTAAAGAGTTGATGTACGCGATTGTTTGAGCTAAACTCATGTATGTACGCACCCTAAAGGAGGACAGCTCGCGTATGTCAAGGGAAAAACCCTGTATACCCAGTAAAACACTGCCAGGGCAAGGGTTAAGCCAAGAAACACATATGCAAAGTAAAAATAGGCTATCAAGCGACAAGGAAACTCAAGCTAACAGAGAGCAAATCAAGGAGAAAAACACTCCAAACGCCAAAAAAGAAGATCATTCCCCAGTATGGTCGTCGATTATGTTACGAGGAAAATCTCTCTATGGCATGGGGTAAACCAAAACAGATGGAATGACACACAGGAATCAACTCTAATTCCAAATATGTTATATAAATGAAATGCTAACAAGACAAGGCCAAGAGCCTACCTCATCCGGACATTTGATGAAGACCATCGTTGAGAACACAACACAAAGCTCTATACCTGCAACTTATCCTCAACAACCAAGATACACAAGCATATAGTGATAATATATAATGTTAGCATATTGATTAGCATAATCCATTAACATACATGACAAATACGCTAACAAGATAAGGCCAAGAGCCTACCTCATCCGGACATTCAATGAAGACCATCGTTGAGAACACAACTCAAATCTCTATACCTGCAACTTGTCCTCAACAACCAAGATACGCAAGCATATAGTGATAATATATAATGTTAGCATATAGATTAGCATAATCCATTAACATACATGACGAATACGCCCATGGAATAATAGTTCAAATATTCACAAGATATCAATTGGACGAGAAAAGAGTATTTCTATTAAAATAATCAGCAGAAGTATATATGTGACAAACTTATGTAACAACACATATCGGAACCGAGAAACTAAGTCCCTTCAGCTGGGCCTCCACCACTTCAATCTTCCACCAAAGGCAAGCTCATATAAAGGAGTCAATGAGGTTCTCCATCACAAAGAAGGAAGAGCTTGGGGTCTGAACAAGGAGTTCATACTTTCAAGGACAAAGGGATGCAGACTCAATATAAAGTGAAATTTCTCTAGAGTGTCTTTGCTCTCAAAGTTGAATTGTTCTTGAATCTCCTCAAGGCTTGGATATGGCTCAATTTATAACCTTCAAATGGAACTGAAGGGATGAGTCAGAGCATTTCTGTACATGGAAGGTCAAGGATCATGGATCTCATGACATGGCATGGAAACCCGACATAATTTTTAATTTTGAGCACCAAACCCGATGCACGCAGGTTGTAGCAGAGCAACCTGCGTATACGCTTGTTGTCTAACTGATAGGCTGCGTATATGTGGAAAAATGTTCTTTTTTGGCTCTAGAAGGTACAAAAGGGGACTTCAAGTCTGCATAGGGAAAATGGAAAGGCCATCCAAGAAAGTTGCATGGGGTGAGGAATTTTTTTTTGTAACATGTAGTCTTCCTCCCAATGTTCGCCCTTATCGCCATCCCTTTGCCCAAAAAAATGATATTGAGAAATTGTTCAAGAATTGCTAGAAGTTAGTGTTATATGTCTTAGTACCAACCCATATTCTTCTTTGGTACTCATGGTACTCAAGAAAGAAGGCACTTGGCACATGTGTTATGATTTTCAGGCCCTCGACAAAGTCACAATCAAAGACAAAATGTACATCCCTATCATTGATGACCATTTGGATGAATTGAGTCGTGCTCAATACTCTACAAAACTTTATCTTCGCTTTGGCTACCACCAGATATGTATGAAAGAGGAAGTCATCCCTAATACTACCTTTAGAACTCACGAGGGTCATTATGAGTGCTTGGTCATGCCCTTTGGGCCATGTAATGCCCCCTCCACTTTTCAAAGTCTCATGAATCTTGTCTTCCATCCTTTCCTTCGTCATTTTGTGGTAGTTTTCTTTGATGATATTCTCATCTATAGTAAAACTTGGCAAGCCCATCTTGCCCATGTGGATCGAGTTATCCATCTATTGTCCAAGCACAAAAATTTTCTCAAACAATCTAAATGTGCTTTTGTGCCTCTGAAGTTGCGTATCTGGGTCATATTGTAGGAAAAGACGGTGTACGGGTGGATCCTAAGAATATTGAAGCTATGAAGGATTGTCCTTTCTCTAAAAATCTTAAAATATTACGTGGGTTCTTGGGTTTAACGAGCTATTATCACAAGTTTGTTTAAACTCCTCTCATTGTTCTCCTTAAAAAGAATGATTTCAGTTGGACTCCAGCAGTTGATCAGTCCTTCCAAGCCTTGAAAGAGGCTGTGTGCACTACTCTTGACATGGAACTACGTGACTTCACCAAGAATTTGTAGATTTTAACCTTGTGCAATATTTTACTGCAAACAAATTTTCAATAAAAGAACAAAAAAAATACAATGACAAATACACACATTACATAGAGATTTTTCCCCTGGAAACCCAAACCGGGAAAACCAACATATTCTATATTCATTCATAGTGATACATTGTTTACAATATAATATACATATAGGAGCCAACATCATTCAAAACCCTAACCCAATGACCTGGATTAGGAAACAACCCTAATTCCTTAATCGGAAATAGAAAACCATCAGCAAAAACCATGTGCTGAAAAATCGTCCAACAATGGACACAAAAATTGAGGCGACATGAAAAATGAGGCAAAAATGTGACACATTTCCTGAGGAAACAAAAATCCTCGGGGGTGCTGCCCCCGAACCCCCACGCAGGGGGACTATCGCCCCCCATGCGACCCCCCTACGCACTCGATGCAACGTAGCAGACACTAGAGCTAGTTGTGCAAAGAATATAGCACATACCCAACATTCTCCCACTTGTTGTTTTCTTTGCATACAAGGGGTTACAAGGTTACATAGTCAACAATGCCCATGGATCCTATACACCAAGAGAACTTCTCAGTGCTCACAAAATTTGTTAATGAATATCCAACATTCTTCAAAGTATCCACCTTCATCAACAACACTTTATTTTCTTCAACCATGTCTCTCACAAAGTGATATTGAATATCAATATGCTTTGTCTTTGAACGATAAGTCAAGTTCTTCGCTAGAAAAATTGCACTATGACTATCACAATCTATCCTTACAACTTGTTGTACAAACCCAATACCTGAACACAATCTTTGTAACCATATTGCTTCCTTACTTGCATGAGTGGTTGCCATGTATTTTTCTTGTGTAGTTGAAAGTGTAACTAAAGTCTATCTTTTTCTCATCCAATTGATTGCTCCTCCAAACAAGTTAAACACATACCCGCTTGTAGATATCCTACGATCCAGATCTCCAACCCATTCTGCATCCATAAAGCCATGTATGTCCAACACTTTTTCCAATCCTGGTCTTCCTTGGTAGCACAATCCATAGCTAGCAATGCCACGCAAATACCTGGAAACCCTTTTTACTGTTGTCCAATGCTCCTTCCCTGGTTTTGACATATACCTGCTCAAAACTCCCACTGCATGTGCAATGTTTGGTCTAGTACAAACCATTGCATACATCAAACTTCCAACTACACTCGCATATGGAACACGAGACATGTCCTCTTCTTCTTGTGTCTTGGGACACTAATCCGCGAATAACTTTACACCAACATGAATAGGGACTTTGACCGGTTTACATTTCTGCATATTAAACCTCTGCAATATTGTCTCGACATATTTTCTTTGATTTAACCAGAGTTTCCTCTTTTTCCGATCTCTTTCAATTTCCATCCCCAAAAATAAATTTGAAGCACCAAGATCCTTCATGTCATATTTAGAGGATAGTTGAGTTTTCACATCCTGGATAATCTCCTTGTTGTTTCCTATCAACAACATGTCATCCACATNAAACCCTTTTTACTGTTGTCCAATGCTCCTTCCCTGGTTTTGACATATACCTGCTCAAAACTCCCACTGCATGTGCAATGTTTGGTCTAGTACAAACCATTGCATACATCAAACTTCCAACTACACTCGCATATGGAACACGAGACATGTCCTCTTCTTCTTGTGTCTTGGGACACTAATCCGCGAATAACTTTACACCAACATGAATAGGGACTTTGACCGGTTTACATTTCTGCATATTAAACCTCTGCAATATTGTCTCGACATATTTTCTTTGATTTAACCAGAGTTTCCTCTTTTTCCGATCTCTTTCAATTTCCATCCCCAAAAATAAATTTGAAGCACCAAGATCCTTCATGTCATATTTAGAGGATAGTTGAGTTTTCACATCCTGGATAATCTCCTTGTTGTTTCCTATCAACAACATGTCATCCACATACAAGACCAAATAAATCAAATGATCACCAATTAATTTAAAATACACATAGTGATCATCTTTGCTTCTTGTGAAGCCAAATCCCAACATATAAGTATCAAATTTTTTATACCACATCCTTGGTGATTTTTTTAAACCATACAGGGACTTTTTCAACTTGCATACCATATCCTTTGTTCCCTTCACAACAAAGCCTTCTGGCTGCTTCATATAGATTTCTTTTTCCAGATCCCCATGTAGGAATGTTGTCTTCACATCCATTTGTTCTACTTCAAATTCAAATGTAGCAGCAATAGATAACATAAATCTTATAGAAGTTAACTTGGCAACAGAAAAAAAAATCTCACCAAAATCAATTCCCTCAACCTCGGAATAACCCTTTGCTACTAACCGAGCTTTGTATTTTTCCACTTTTCCTTCGACATTCAGCTTCTTTTTAAATACCCATTTGCTATCAATGAGATTTCTTCTAGTCGACAACTCCACTAGATCCCTAGCCTCATTCTTATCCAAGGTTGTCATTTCTTCATCCATAGCCTTTTTCTAGAGCTTTCCATCCTCTGAATCCACTACCTCCCCGACAGTTCTAGGATCATCATTAGTAATAGACAAAGCAAATCTTGAACATAAATCAGAGGGAGTATACCTTTCCGATAACCTTATTTGATCTCCTCAATATTGGAGTATGAGGATCTTCTTCTTCTAATTCATGTTCTTCTGTAGAGTCTGATTCATCGTCCTTCTTGGTTGTAGAGTCTGGTTCTTCCTTACTTGCTAGGACTTCATGTTTAACAACATCCTTCATTTCTCTAAATACCACATCTCGATTATACACAACCTTCTTATTTTTTGGGTTCCAAAGCTTATAACCTTTGAGACCATCTTTATACCCAATAAAAATACACTTTTCAACCTTCTTATCTATCTTACTCCTCTTTTCCTTTGGAACATGAACATAGGCCTCACAACCAAATACCTTGAGATGTGTGAGAGAAGGTTTCTTACCAATCCATACCTCTTGTGGAGTCTTGTCAGCCAACGTTAATGAGGGTGATCTATTGACCAGGTAACATGTAGTACCCACTCCCTCTGCCAAAAATTATTTCCCTAACCCGGCACCACTGAGCATCCACCTTGTTTTTTCCATCATCATCTTGTTCATCCTTTCCACAGCTCCATTCCACTGAGGTGTATATGGCGTAGTCTTCTGCCTTGCTATACTGCACTTCTTACAAAATTCTTCAAATTCGTTCCCGCAGAACTCTCCGCCATTATCTGTCCTCAACACCTTAATTCTTTTCTCAGTTTGATTCTCAACAAGAGCCTTAAACTCTTTAAACATGTCCAAGACTTCAGATTTCTTTCTGAGGAAATATATCCAAGTATTCCTCGAGAAGTCATCTATAAATGAGACATATTACATAGATTTTCCCAATGATGGAACCGACACAGGTCCAAACACATCACTGTGAACTAGCTGTAAAATTCTTTCTGCCCTCGTTGCACCAGAGGGGAATCTTACCCGATTTTGCTTCCATATACACAATGATCACAGAAAACAAAATACAGAGAGTAGTTAGACATACCTTCAACCATACCTTTACCGTGTATTAGCTGAAGACCCTTCTCTCTGATATGCCCCAGTATTTGATGCGACATCATAACCTTTTCTCCAGAGACTGTAGGAGTTCTTTCTTCTTCAACTCCAATATCAAGAACAATGGAACTATTACACCCATCATTAATAATGCTTCCTTGCAGCTTATACAGAGTTCCAAACCGAACTCCCTTAAGCAACACCATTGCTCCTTGAACCATCCTGCAGGTTTCCTTTTCAAATATTGTTTTTACCCCTGCATCATCCATTTTGCTTACATAAATCAAATTTCTGGCCAAACCTGGGATGTGCAGAACACGGGGTAGTGTTATAATCCTTCCATCTATGAGCCTCAACTTGGCTTTTCCTCGTCCTATGATTATGGTTGTCGAGTCATCACCTAGGAAAACATTACCTCCATCATACCTTTCATATTCACAGAACCACTCCCTGTGGGGAGTCATATGAAAGGATGCACCTGAGTCAACCAACCATGCCTCATGATCTGCATATGTGCTTGAAGAAGCCAAGTACACATCCCCTCCTTCTTCCTTGTAGGTATTTTCTTATGTAGAAGGAGCTTCTTCAGATCCCTTCTTTTTCTCAATTTTGGATCTACACTGCTTCTTGTAGTGCCCTTCTTTTCCACATCTCCAACATACCTTTACAAACTTTTCGGGAGATTTAGATCTACCCTTAGACTTAGATCTCCCACTTGAGGACTTAGATCTATTTCTTTCCTGGGAGCGTCCTCTTGCAAATAATGCATTTGTGCTTTGTCCTTCCATGTTCTTCCATCTCATATCCTCCAACAACAAGGATGAGACCACTTCATCAAACTTCAAGGCAGTTGTATTACTACCTATGGCCACAACCAGACGATCCCACGAGTCTGTTAAAGAGAACAGTAAACCGATACACTTATCTTCATCTGAAATTTTAATCTCAACAGATACTAACTGACTTACCACAGTATTGAAAGCGTTCAAATGCTTTGCCACCAAGTCTCCATCTATCATCCTTAGCTTATACAACTTATTTCTCGGGAAAATTTTATTTACTAGGGACTTGGACTGATACAACTTCCCCAACTTATCCCATAAATCTTTGGTTGTAACTTCCTCTGACACATTCAGTGATACTGAATTTGAGAGACATAGTCGGATTATGCTCTTCTCCATCCAATCCAACTTTTTCCAGTCATCTGCTGAAGTTCCTGTAGGAGTACCTGGATCCACCGCGATCCACTGATCTATGTCCACCAATAGATCTTCCATCTTGAGCTTCCACAGCTCAAAACTTTGCCCATTAAACTTCTCGATCTCCATTTTCAAACTTCTCACCATTTCTTTTCACCTGAAAAAACAAAATTGCAGATCTCCCACTATAACAAGGCTTATCACAGTCTCGAGCCAAACCCTTAACCACAAAGGCGTCCCCGTGAAGCCAACAAAGCTCCGATACCAAATGTAGATTTTAACCTTGTTCAATATTTTACGGCAAACAAATTTTCAATAAAAGAACAAAAAAGATACAATGGCAAATACACACATTACATAGAGATTTTTCCCTTGGAAACCCAAACCGGAAAAACAAACATATTCTATATTCATTCATAATGATACATTGTTTACAATACAATATACATATAGGATCCAGCGACATCCAAAACCCTAACGCAATGACCTGGATTAGTCAAGAACCATAATTCCTTAATCGGAAATAGAAAACCATCGGCAAAAACTATGTGCCAAAAAACCGCCCAACAACACAAAAATCGAGGCGACATGAAAAACGTGGAAAAAATGTGATGCGTTTCCCAAGGCAAACAAATTCTCAGGGGCACTGCCCCCGACCCCCCCTGCACGCTCGGCGCAATGTAGAAGACACTAGAGCTAGTCGTGCAAAGAATATAACACATACCTAATAAAATTTTCTCCTGGAATGCAATGCATTTGGGAAAGGCATTGGGGCAATCCACATGCAAGATGGTCGACCTTTGGCTTTCACTCGCAAACAATTATTAGAGTGACATTTGGTCCAGTCAACCTATGAAAAGGAAATGTTGGTTATTTTGCATGCAGTGGATCTATGGTGTCCTTGTATCTTGGGGCAATGATTCCAAATTAAAACTAATCATCATCGCCTCAAGCATTTTATGGAGTGAATAATTTCCTCCCTAGAGCAACAAAAATGGGTGACCAAGTTGTCTGGCTATGATTATGAGATCATCTACGAGAAGGGAAAAAATGTGGTTGTGGATGATCTTTCAAGGAAATATGAAGAAGAAGGGTCCCTCTTTTCCCTGTCATTCATTGTCACAGACTGGCTTCAGGTCATTCATTGGGAATGGTTGCAAGACCCAAAACTTTCTATCCTGATCCAAAAATTGCAACATGATCCTCAAGATTCTCCAGGAAAATCTTGGCACAATGAAGAGCTTTGCTACAAACGGCACACGTATTTAAGAAAACAGACAAACCTTAAACCCATGGTCCTCCTTGAGTTACATGCTTCATCCATAGCTGGGCATTCCGGGTTTACCAAAACCTATGAACGGGTCAAATGTTCTTTTTTTGGGACGTTATGAAATAGGGCATCCACACCTTTGTGGCTGAATGTGATACATTTCAATGAAATAAGGGTGAAATAGTCAAATCTCCAGGAACACTCCAATTGCTTCCTATTCCACATGTTATTTGGAAGGATATTTCTATGGATTTCATTGTTGGCTTAGCTAAATTGAGCAATAATTCAGTTATCATGGTGGTAGTATATCGTCTTTCTAAATATGCTAATTTCTATGCTCTTCAACACCCGCCCATTGCATCCACAGTGGATTAGATTTTTATGGATAATATATTCAAACTCCATGACATGCCTCATTTTGTTGTCTTTGACCGAGATCCAACTTTCACCAACAATTTTTGGCAAGAATTGTCTTGACTCCAGGGCACCAAATTGCATCTCAGCACCACCTATCATCCCTAAACTGATGGACAAACAGAAGTTGTCAACAAGTGTTTGGAAACATATTTGTTTTGTTTTGCATATGACAAACAAACTCAATGGGCTCAATGGTTACCCCTAGTTGAATGGTGGTACGACACATCTTACCATACTACCACTCACATGACTCCTTTTGAAGCAGTCTATGGAAAAAATCCACCATTGGTTCTCTCATACATGCCAGGTGTCTCCGAGGATCATGAGGTGGACAACAATCTTGCAATCCAAGCAACCATTCTTCGTACCCTTAGAGAAAATTTAGTCTTGGCTCATAATTGCTTGAAGCAACAAGCATATCATGGTCATTGTGAACGTCAATTCACTGAAGGGGACCAAGTGTTTCTTTGTCTGCAACCTTATAAGCAGACGTCACTCAAAGTTGGACACTATCAGAAACTTGCCCCAAATTTTATGGTCCTTGTACAATTCTAAAGCGAGTAGGGTCAGTGGCCTACTAGTTAGCTCTTCTAAGTCATTATAAGCTCCATCTTGTTTTCAATGTCTCATGCTTAAAGAAAGTGATTGGAATTAAGTGTTAGAATAAAAAAAGTCTCCCTGAGTTGGATGAAGAAGGTTCTATTTGGTTGCATCCCCAAGCAGTCTTGGACCATCACAAGCATTCTCTCCATCAAGGAAGTGTTAGTTCAGTGGAAGGACACAACTCCGGAAGATGCCACCTAGCAACCAGCTACCATTCTGCAACAATTTCCTCATCTCCAGCCTTGAGTACAAGGCTATTCTTCAAGGGGGAGGGCATAGGTAGAATAATATATTTTCCATGTAATAAAGGTTGACATTAGTTAATAAGGCCTATTTAATAATGTGAACAAGTCTAATGTAAGAAGACTTAATAGAAACTTTCACTTATAGAAATATCTTCCTCTAGAATGTTCTTTGAAGGTAGAATTAGTATAAATAGGAGTAGAAGTCATGGGGAATTCTTGTCTTGAGAATTATTGTAATAGAGCTATGCTCTACTAGAGGTTTTCCCCTCAAAGAGGCAAGTGAACTTGGATTTCTATCAATAAAGGTATCATTTTTGGTGTTGTGATTCTCTATATTTTGTTGTTTCGTTGGTATTTGCTGCAATATTTCTATTTATGCATAATTATAATAGATTTGGTAGCTTACAGTATGACCCTGAGTTATAAAAACTCATTGAGGAGTGCGAAGGAAAAATCGGTTCAAGTGTATCGTTGCTTATGTATATAACACAAAAGTATGGTGACTCTCCACCAATCGCATTGGGACAGATTGGAGACGAGGGAGATGGCCCAACCAACCATCCTCCTTCACCTTCAAACTAAATCGTAGCATGTTTGATCATTGTCTCGATGGGATGCATTGAGGCCTATGGGGTGCCTTGGTGAATTCTATTGGGAACATAGTTGGATGACTTAACAGATTAGAGGAAATGAGGAATTGAAAATGTGATAAGTTTGCGGACAGAAAAGGATGTTTGAACGTTAAGATGTGAGTTCTTGAGACAGAGACGTGATGATTGGACTAGCTATCCAAACAACCAAATTCATGGAGATCCAACACACAGAAGCATGACCAGACAGACTGAAGTATGGAAGCAATAGTAATTTAGTGAGGCATGACACTTCATAGACTCATGCAACTTCCTAAGGGGAGTTTTTCTTGACGAAAATAGTTTAGGAGATAAAAATTGTTGAGTGGTGACAAGATCTGAAGATGGGGCAGAGGCACCATGGAGATTGACGAATGTTGTTGGGGATGGAAACAACTTGGAGTGGGGGAGGATGTAAGGTCTCCCATGACACCCACTGAGCGCGTGCACTCCTTGGGGATGAATCAGGCAAGAGAACACAAGGGACATGCAATCGATTGGGCCAATGAATACATGTTGGTATGAGTGGGACCACCTTGGGCACACAATGGTGACTTGCAACACCAAGGGGGAATGCACATTGCTTGCCTTCGGATGGTTGATGGAGACTTGGGTTGCATTCGGGCAAGGACAGGGTGACTTGGGCACATGCCCAAGGAGTGGACCTGCCTACCCTTAGAAACAAGGGCACATTAGAGAGGTTGGATGACCCCATCGACACACACACGAAGAGTCACATTGATCAGAACAAGAGAACACACAAGGCAAGGGGCGTGCGCCCAAGGATGGGTCGTGTTGGTTGAAGAGACACGACAATTGATGGGTGCACAAATTTGTTTGGGGCCATCGGGTTCGCGAAAGGGCGTGATGGTTCACGAAGGAGCGTGACACACCCAAAGGACACGATGATTCGTGATGGTGACCTTTGGAGTCCATATAAGAGAAAAAGGGTGCACAATGAAGGAAGGAAAGAGTTTAGAGAGCAAGAAGGTAGAGAGAGAAAGTATGAAGCAAAGTTTCAGGGCAGAGTTGTGAAGATGGAAGACAAGTAGCCAAGGGTGGGATGCACAAGGGGAGTTTAGGAAAGTTTGAACATAGGTCTGTTGGAGGCATGCTATGAGACATAACCAAAGTCTGTGTTAACTTGGTGAACTCTGCAACAGAGAAGGGACAACAAGTCTACAATAGGGCGCGTGTCTAGGGTACACCGCAGGAGGTTGTGAAGGTGGTTACAACAAAGATTCTTGGTGTGAAGAATATATGTATGAGTGTCTTGGTGAGGTGAGGCAAGTCATGTGACTCTGCCCAAGTTGTAAACCAAGTCGATAGTGCTCATATTGTAACTATTTCATAATAATAACACTTAGTTAGGTGTTAGGCACGCCTTGTGTAACCCGCACTATTTATGTGTGTCTCTTGTTTGTTCTCGTGGTTTCTCATGTTCTTGGATGTATGCTTAAATGAATAAGTGTTAGTTTGTTAACAATATTGTCTAAGTATACAAGTGAGTTGCACAAAGTTAAAGTGTGACTCCCTCGTAGCCTAGAACGAAGTATGGGTTTGCTCTAAGTAAAGAGGTGTAGTCCGAACGAAGTATTCTCAGTGGTTCCAAGCAGCCAAGTAAGAACCGTCGTGGTGCCACACACCCTCAAAAGGTGAACGATCGCAAGATCTGAACATGCATCTTGTGGAGTCGTGACATGTATGAGAATGCACTTTTGTTATCAAAATAACTTTTTTTTTTATTGTTAGCAATTGATGTATTTACTTTTACAAGTTAAATGAGCTTTATGAACTTCTTCTACTAGATTATATAACTTATCATTCTATCTTATATATCTAATTTCATATATTTTGATCTTGACTGGTGATTAATGAAAAGACATTCATAATTGTGATGAATAAACTATTATTTTGTCGCTATATGGATGGTTTATGGTAGTTTGACTTTCGTATTTGAAACTATTTTATTTTACTTGAACTCAGTTGTCTTATATATCTTTCCATTAATTGTGATTGAATGCATAAATGATTGTTGTGATCTTCTTTAAGTTACATCATTCATATGTGCTTAACAATTACTAAGAATAATGAAGTTTTTCTTTTCTTAGTAATTTATTGTTTAATTATGCATTTCTTAACTTAAGTTTTACTCTCAGCTGAAATAGGATAGATAGATAAATTTTATTTCTACATATTAGATTAGGAATGCATATAGAGAGTTAGACATTTTAATGATTTAGTCTCCAAATCAGGAGCCATTTTCTTTAGTGGAAAATCGAGCCCACATACCGGTTGGAACTAGTTACCATTCCAAATGAAAGCAAGTCTAATTGGGACTTGCGATCGGGTAGCTATCCCTTAGTTGATAGAGGGAATTTGCTCGCCTATCAATACATAACTAATAAACTAATAGTAAATGAGCGTTAGGAAATTAACATAGGGCCTTGGGGGCCTTAAAAATGCCATCCCATGCTTGAGCTCCTTCTTTTCTCTCTCTTGCTTCCATCCAACCACTACTTGCTTCATTGGTGAGGATGACCTCTTATGTCGTTGTCTCTCCTTGGGCAACTTCTTCTCCTTGAACTGTAGATGCAAGAAACTCTTCATCTTCCATTCCCTTCTCTTGGATGTGCAGTTTCTTGGGTAAAGCTCTAGATGAATTCGCCAACACTTCGCTTGCTAATGTCCACTCAACTTGCAATGGTGGTAGAAGTTCTTGATGCCACTATAGGGACTGCCTAACATGCTCCTCCTCTCCATGTGCCTTTGAGTTTGTTGTTGGATTGGAGAAGTCTTCTTTTCATTCATCCTTTGAAATCAATCTGACCTATGGCATGTGTCTTGCTTCTCCCAGTAAGATGCCACTCGATGGCCTTTCTTCCCACAAAATGAGCATACCTTTGAGTGGCAAAATCTCATAGCACCGTGGCCTCTCTTCTTGCAATAGTGACAAACAAGCAACGTCTTGTTTGATAAATACCTCTTGGTATTCTTCGTATTCTTTCCCTGGATGATAAACTTATTCTTCTTGAGTGATGATGTAGGATGAGTCTTGACACCTTCTATGTCATTTCCCTTCTTCAATCCACCACAATAAGACTGAGGTGGTAGTGGGTTTCCACCTTCACTTACCACTGCACTTTTTCCTGATGAAGAGGCCAACTCCAACATGTCTTTCACCTTTACAAATGTAGTCTTCATGGTGATGGGTGTTAAGCCCTAATATTGGCTCATTACCCCTTAATTGGGGCATATTACATTAGTAATGTTATTTTATTTATGTCAGCTTTATTCCATTAGTTGTAATTATACCTCCTAGTCTCCTATATATACC
>SNQJ01S0081708.1:86203-103850 GCA_010110895.2 Picea sitchensis
ATGAACAGTGTGGTCTAAGGCTGGGAGGTTCGTGGAAGGCCTGCACTTGGTTGGTGGATTTCACTACTGTTACAAGATAAGTGTTTATCTATGTTCTTGTTACATTGGGCATGACTGTGTTGTATATATTATCATGTTTTCCGTTGTGTATATGAATTAGTATGAAGTGCAATCGATTGTTAATTATGGAAATAATTCATATGAATACTCTGTGTTGAGTGTGTTAAATTGTTAAATGAGTGTGGTGTATATATATATATACCAGACTGTATTTGATATGTAAATCAAACGTAAGTGTATACCGATTGTTATATTGTGCGTTATATGCCTTGGTTTAGCAAAAGGTACACTACACAGGGTTTATGTAAGCTAACTACTGAATCCTTGGACTCAATTGATTCAGATGAAGAAGGATGGGAGAATGAGTTGTCATTGTGCACGTAGGAGGTTCTCTACGTGCTTGTGCAAAATGATGCTTGGTATAATGATCTTAAACATTACTTGCAACAAGACACTTCTCTTGCTCATTTAAGCTCCAAACAAAAGAGAGCCTTAAGGCTTAGATCTTCTCATTAGCATCTCATCAATGTCATTTTATTCATAAATAACTATGATGGTGTACTCCTTTGGTGCCTTTGAAAATAAGAAGTTGATAAATTTCTCTCAAAGTTACAAGATAGACCAATAGGGGGACATTTTGCTAGTGAGACCACCACACATAAAATCCCGAGAGATGGTTACTATTAGCCTACATTTTTCAAGGATGCACTTACTTATGCTCGAAGATGTAAAGTACTTTTCCAAAAGTGTGTTGGTCATGAGAAGAAACTTGCAATCCCTTTGCAACCTATTGCTATTGAGGAACCATTTGAACAATGGGAACTAGACATCATTGGGGAGATAAATCCTCATTCTGTGAGGCGACATCGATATGTCCTGACCATGACTAATTATTTCACACGTTGGACTAAGGTTGTTCCACTGATGAAGGTAAATGAGGAGGTTGTGATCAATTTTCTGGAGCAACAACTAATTACCAGGATTGGTGTGCCAACTATTCTTGTTTTCGATAATGCTACATATTTTTAGTCCTTGAAGTTAGCAAAGTTTTATTTGGAAAATGACCATCCCAAGATATGTAGCTAACTATTACCCTTAGGGAAACAGTTTAGTTGAGTCCAAAAACAAAAACTTGATCCATAGTATGAAATGAACCATAGTTGACTGCTAGAGGAATTAGCACCATGCATTACCAAATGCTCTCTAGCTAGATAGAGTAACTCCTAAAGGTTCTCTAGGTACATCCCCTTATTTTCTCATGTACAAGAAAGAATCCATCCTTCCCCCAAACATCTTCTTACCTTCTCTTATGTCAACCCAAACCTCACAAGCACGGGATTGACCAATTATCCAAAGATAGGTTAACACCCTTCTCAAGCTACAAGTAGAGAGAGAGAATGTAATGAATAATTTTTTTTTATCCATTACCAGACTATCAAGAGATGGTTTGATAACAATTATGTCATAGACAAGGACTTTCAAGTGGGAGATCTAGTTCTTAAATGCGACAACGCACATGAAGACTAAAGAAAACATTCCAAATTCCAACAATTGTGGTTGGGCCCTTACTTGGTGGTGGAAAAGCTTGGCCTAGGCACATATAGTATGCATAACCTTGATGGAGAAGTAGACATCCTTCTTGTCAATGGTAAAGGATTGAAAATACACTGTAGGATTGAAAACAAAATCCTATTTCACACATAAATTATCTTCCTGCGATATAGTGTATTATGAATTACACTTACTTAGTTGCAACAAAGGAAATTTCCAACCAATTTTTCATAGTTGTGATATATCACCTAGTAAAATTTCTTCACGGCGTGACATGTCACAGGGTCAAGGTTTATTTTTATGCAACATATTGCACAAAACATTTTTTTTCCGTGCAATATGTCTTTAATCCAACTGTCACACACGTCTAATCTTCCAACACATGTGATATATATAAGTGACATATCACACGTTGCCAAATTTTCCTTTGACCTAATACCTTTTTTTTTTAAATATTTTACCTTTGAAAATATTTTTTCCTTTGAAAATTGATTTGGTGGTTAATGTGACCTAATACCTTTTTTTTTAAATGGGGTTTTAACACGACGAATGTTCATTTTTTTTAATTACAAAACTCCATCAACCCTTTCATTTCACCATTGTCAATTTTGTATTCACCATTGCATCGAGGAGCGACTAGAGCACACACAATACATGGATTACCATACAACCTACCTCGTAGAAAGCCCTACCATCATAGGATAGGTAAGCCCCAAACCTGGTCAAAGTTTTAACATTAATTTCAATTCTTTTTAAAAAGAAAGTTAAAGAGGTGGGGGAATTCAAACATGAACTATAAATAAAACTTGTATATTCCCCCCTTCTACTCTACCCTTTAGAATTAGAAAATGTAGCCCCTGTTATTGTACAATTTGTACTTTTCCAAGCCCAATACAAGTAAATCAAATTGGTGTAATTACAGGATAACCCACCACTGTCACCTTAGTAGGAAATTCCCACATTTTAGGGATGGATGAGGTCTATCCCAAGGTAGGCATCCCTGACAACCTAAAGGGATCATATATCAAGGATATGGTCAAGCTTAGATTACCCTCTCATTGATTACCTAAGTCAAAGGGTCTATGTTTGTGAAATTGAGGCAAAAGAAGAGTTTTGTGTACCATCATGGAACAAGAACAATATATATATATATATATATATATATATATATATCCAAGTACCAACATGATAAAATACGTCAATAGACAATAAACAACATAGATATATGATGGCTAGAGTAAAATTGCAACAATATGACGATTTATAACAACCAATAGTATTTTGTAACAACCATAAGAAAATCCACTCGGAATTACAAGAGAATACAATGAAAACTTAGCATTTATCAAGTAGATCATTTAACACTTATCGTAAGAAATTTCTGAGTATGTTAGCTAGTAATTAGAGTGAGTTATGCAACAAATTACAACAGTTGGGATGGTTGTAACAAAAAATTGCAACAACAACAAGATAATGAGTAAATTAAGCTAAGCTAGGGTTAGAAAAGGTTGGTAAAAGCCTTAGAGAGTAATGTTTGAGAGTTGGTTTGAACAAATCCTTCACAAGAGATATAGAACAAGTAAACTAGTGCCTTTTGGGGCTATGGAGTCATTTACAACAACAATATAACTTGGAGAAATAACGATGATAATAGTGTCCTAAGGATGATGAGATGAAGTTTGAGGTGCTAACACTTTAGGGCCTCAAACTTCAAGTCTCAAAAGATGAATTTCACTAGAGAACAAGCTCTTTTGGGCTCTAATGAATTCTTCTTCTTCCTTAGACTCTTGAAATATATAACAACAAGTTTCTAGAATAAGACTCCTAAAGTGCTAGAATTTTGGGGCTTTAGGAGCTTACTCTAGACAATATTCTCTTAACCATTAAATAGGTGGAGTGATTTAGAGAGAGGAGAAAACACCTTATGCTCCTCTCTTAGGGTTTTAAGCAAACAATATCATAATCTTCAATATGAACAAGTAAACTTTACCATAAACATTCAATGCATGAAATAAATTTGCAGATTTTACTTACTTCATCAAGAATAATCAAGCACAAAACCTTAGTTGCAGAAATTTCCACCCAAAACAAGCCAAGAGACATCCAAAAATAGCTCCTCCAAGCCTAGCGCATGAGTAAAAGAGACCAAGAATGCCAAAGAGGGTAAAAAATTCAGACCCAAGTCCTCTTGTGTGAGGAAAGTTGTGATCCAAAATGAAAATGGCAAGGACTTTATTTATATGAGGTCTTGCAACCATATTTGTCCACTTTAAAAGTCAACTTTAAAATATAAAGAGGGCTGACCTCATAAAATTTGGCCTTTCCATTACATAAAATAACCCTAAAACAAGGGTGATGCCATCCCTTCTAAGGTGACATTATGCTCCATAAAGGTGACGTCGAGGTAGAAGTGTGCAATGTTAGGCCTCCAAAGGCCATCCATCATGCCACATGTGCCAAAACATCACCTCCTAACCCTCCATCAAACCATAGTCTCCTCCATGAAGTTATGAGCTAGGTGGTTGACGTCCAAGCCTCCAGAGGCTAACGTCTAGGTGGAAATAGGTGGGAGCTTATCTCTTAGCCATGAGAGAGTGCCCCCAAGTGCAATGACCTCCTCCTTCAAGGTACAAATCATTATCAGAAGGTTGCCCCCAACACGAGGTCTAGGACCCATCCTTGGGCTCCAAAGCCCTTATGAAGGTCTGAACACAGTCACATCCTCATGAATACTTGCCCATCTGGCAAGGTCCTGTAATGACAAACAAATGCACCCTCCAAGGTTCCATAAGTCACAAGAATCATGCCAAGTAAGCCACATATAATAATGGAACCACCGAAACATGTGCATCAAACCCCCCTTTTCAAACTAAATAAATGTTCAAAGACCTTATACAATTTGTCAAATTTAGATGTGGGAGGGGTGTCAAGGCATCCTATTGGGTCAATCAATCCCCCAATCAAAGGTGTTTCCCAAGGGAAACCTATCTAATTCATGTGTGAGTATGAGGTGGAGTGGGGTAAGACTTCTAGGTATGGGGTTTCATGACATACAAGGGCTCGTATTGTCTCATTTGTGGGTGCCTTTGTTGAGGGCTAGCCACATCCTTTTCCTCTTTTTGTTTTTAAAGCATATTTTTCCAATCCATTTATTTTTCATGTGTTTCCAAGTTGAAGACAATAAGGGGCACTAAAAGGAAATACATAGCTCACATACGCTCTACCTTGGTTTGCATGCTTTTCCAAGTTGAAGACAATAAGGGGCACTAAAAGGAAATGCATAGCCCACATACACTCTACCTTGGTTTGCATGATTGAGTAGTTAGTTATTTATTTTATGGGTCACTCATTTTTTTAGAAGCATTTTATTGTTCTCGGGATCCTAGGGCAAGCTTTTAATGCATGATGTTTTTGCTAGGGCACCTCCAAGCCTAATGGTCGCTTCTTCCCATGAAATGAGGTACACGCCCTTCTTGGTTCAATAAGCCCGAAAACCCAAAAGATGAGGAGACAAATGGAAGAAGTATGGAAAGTTATAAGTATGATTAGGAATGGTACGATGCCTCTTCAAGGAACCCCCCCAGTAGCATCCCATTCTCGAGGTTGACCAACTTAATAGAACGTGATGACACCCACCAAGGTTAAATAAGGCAAAGGGTATAATTTCCAAGCAAATGTTTTATAATCAAGAAAGGATTATTTGCAATGTATTCAAATGCTTCAATTATTAAAGTGATACTTACCATGAAACCAAACTTATTACCTTACGAAGCAAGATCTGTTGTAATCTAGGGCCAAACTAGTGTAATGGATGTTGCTTTGTTGTTTGTGATGATCGATGGTGCAATTCAATGTAGGAGGTGCCTTGCGGAGCTCTGCTAGTCAATTTGGCTCTCGACACTCTATGTCTACTACATGTGGGCCTCGAGACATGATCTCTTTAGTTACCCCTAGGTTGAGGGGGGTAACAACCCCGACACTCGCTTCCATTCACAATAACTAGTGGGGCACGAACAAATAATCTGTAGCAGGGTGTATGGTATATGGGGCTCTCCTGCAGTCAGTATTCATCACAAGTATTGATCACATTGTCTCGGGGGAGAGATATGAATGAGAGGTCCAATCTATCCTAGTTCGATATGACTTGTTGAATGAATTGATTTATGCCCCTACTTTGTAATTAACCCATTCTCGAACCCGTGTTCATGCCAATGGCCTGAGATAACATTGTATCCTTTTCAACTTAACTCATTAGATGATAATCTTGAGGAGGTGGGTGTGCTTAGGGATCATACTAACTACCCTCTGATGGGTATATGGAAAAAATCCACTAGTCAGATTGTCGATATAGAAATAGGGCAGACTAGAGATAAGGGGTACCATGGACCCATGTCCTAGAGCTCCACCACTATCATTGATATCCTTATCCCTTCCAAGATTTCCTAGTACCAATGCATATCAAAATTTGTAGTTGAATATGTCAAAACCAATGCCGATCCATCTCTTGGATATTTTTGCATACCCTTTCGGTTTGACAGGTTAGGGCTAGATTCATTAATCCCAAAAAAAAAAGAACCACAATGGAATTTCTTTACTATGACTTTGACAATCTTGGCTTCATTTCCTCCCATGAATATAGGGGAATATCTTGAGCCTTTTCACTTTACTTCTGCCCTGTGATTGAAAGGAAATGTATTCACACTTGAAAACCATTTAAAACTAAATARTTGTACAAACATTTTGACAACCCACCAATCATCGACTGATTTTCTATTCCAAGGGAAATGCCTAATTATTTTATCTAGGTTCCATCACAAAAGCTTAACTTGGAAATGACCATTCTCAATAGATAATATMTCCTCCAAATAAYATTCCTCTCATACATGCATTTGCATTCTTTAAGAATACCAACTATGCCAGTATCCTATGTTGTTGATATGGGTGAGTTGTAGGGACAACTATGGCAACCTACAAATGAAGAAGTGGCAAAGATACTATCATTGAAGTCAAGTCAAATAGATAAGAGGAAGAAGAAGGAGCTAGTACCCTAGGTCTCATATACATTGACACCATCTACATCATGGACACCAGTGTGGCGGATCAATGAGGAAAATTTTCCCTAATGTTTCAAAAGAATTATATCTCGAGTTATCAAATGATGACCAAGACCTGGGTGTCCAACAAGTAATGGAATGGTCTCATCTCTATAAGATAGTTGCACATGTCATTGTGTTCCTATGTGTATAATCCATCTCATGGATCATTTGCCAAACAAATGTTGACAATAGGACAATAAGAGATACTCAAGGGAAGTCTCTCTCATCATTCCAAGCCTCAATCCTACATACATGTTATAAACTTCCCGCTAAAGAGATTGAATTTATAGAAGAATGGATGTTACAATGTCCTCCAACTTGTAGAGAAACAATGAAAAACTAATGGATTCAGGGGTAAACTTTAACTCAAGAAAATTTAGGGATTATCCCACTATAATTATTAAGACCGCTTATAGATTCATTGTGGCCCTTATGTGCTTGCTTTATGGAGAATTTGATGCCATGAAGTTCAAAGAATCTTGGGTCCCTTTGATGCATACAATTACAACTATTCGTCACAGCCCTGGAGGAGACTATATCAATAGAAAAACACACAATGCTTGGGAAGCATTCACATTTCCACATGTCATCCTACCTATTGGATGATATCTTCTTAATACATGCCTATTTAGGTATGGGTTGGTTGGCAATTAAGTGACCTTTGTATTCATGTCTACTTCCAAGACTTGTGGGAGCATGAATACTAAGCGCACTAACATAAGATCTATGGACATTTTTTGATTCCATTGTTCTAATTATTATTTTGTGCTCCAACACCGTGCATGTCAAAGAAGGCAATGTAGGTTGTTGGAAAAGTTTCAGATTGGTATGTACTAGAGATTGGGACATATATTAGGGTCCATGGATTAACCAAACCTCCAAACTTATTTCCTAAGTTTGTGTTTGACAAACTGGTCCTACAGGAGGTAGCATACCACAATCTTGAGCATGGAGTTGGAGAAACCCTCTCTAGAGACAAAAAACTTTTATGGCCACCACTACCTTTTTGCATGGAATCCTACAATTTTAAAGATATAAAAGAGGCATATGTTGAGGCAGACGGTCTAACAACATTCCATTTCAAGGAAGAGAGATGCCAAAGACATAATCCCCTAAAACATGTCAGCTCTACGCGTATAAATGGCCCTATGAATCTACGACATGGAGGGATGAGGAAATATTCATAAGGGTCAATAATTGTGATGAAGTTATTTATAGAATGAGAGGTAACTTAAAGTTAAAGAAAAACTCAACTCGAAAAGAAAAATCAAAGAAAGAGAAGGCAACAAAAAAAGCAACATCCAATGCAAAAGTTGAAGAAGAAGTTGCAACAAATAAAGAAAGACTATAAGAGGAAGTCGAAGCACTAAAGCTTCAACAAGTAGTAGAAGCATAAAGAAAGAAAAAAGAGTAAGAAGAATAGGAGCAACTGAGATTCTTGAGAGAGTAGGTAGAAAAAATAAAACATAAAGAAGAAGATAAGATGAAGAAAGAAGAAGAAGAAGAAGAGGAAAATAAAGCCAGGGAAGAAGCCCAAAATAATGATCCTGTGGACATCAAGTCGTATGAAACCGCTACTATTCCTACACTTATTAAAGGCCACTTTTCTCTCAAAGAATTGGGATTAGGAGTGTTCACCCCTTCCAGGGCCGACAAAGTAGCCAGTATCAGTTCCTTCATCTTTGATAAGGCTACAAAGAAATTTGTCAAACAATCTTTGAACAAAATTCCCATCCCAAGTATCCCAACACTCGAAGTGACCAAAGAGATACCTATGGTTGAAAACATCAAGGACAATCCAATAGTTTTGGCCTATGTGGGAGTGGCATTCACTCGAGTCTATGAGTGGAATATCAAGGATATGGTCAAGGATATTAAAGAATACAAAGCCAAATTAGAAGCCCTAGAAGAAGAGGTGAGATACTATAAAGGTGACATAGCTAGTATCTTCAAATTCAAGGCAACATCCACATAAGCACAAGAAGATTTGAAAACCACTATGGAGTAACTATACATTAACCTGGAATATTTCCAGTATTTGTCCACACAACTATTAGCAATGGTAGAGAAGGTCAAGACCAAAAATAAAGAACCAGAGGGAGTCCATGTAAGCATGGAAAATTTGAAGTAATTTCCAAAATAAAATATGGATGCACAACAAGAGCTTCCTAGGATAATAGATAAGGAAAACAAGTTGAACTATGCATCCCTTGCAAATTTCCAGAAAAGAGGGAAGGATCTTGAGAAGGATATATTAAATTCAATGAGCCTCTGCAAACACATTCACACAATAGTATAAAGGCTAATTGAGAAATCCAAGTTACCTAAGATTGGAGAGCTAGGCCAGCCGAGGCCAAATGAAGAAATTATTGCAGAACTTGTTACACATTATTTTGGTCACCCCAGTGATCCTTTTACAACATGTGTTCATGTTCCCAAAAGAACCTTTCTTCATGAGAAAAGTGATTGGATTTCTCTTCTACAAAACCCTATTAAAGAATATCGTTGTAGGTTGCACTATACACAGGATGCGGCGATGCCTGATCGCCACCCTCTTCCCTGAAACTGGTTTGCGATGTCGTCACGGGCTATCCTATAGCTAGGGTGCGACAATGCTAAAAGACTAAGAAAGGTTGAGGTTCACGAAAGTTCTAGAAGGGAATCTTATAGAAGGTGAGGTTGCATCCGTATGGTTGGGATCCTACTCGCTTCTTTGATTTGGTGGGATCATCCTAATCTCTTTAAGCATCTCTCTTTCCCTATATAAGGAGAGATTTCTCATGGAAAAGGTTAAGCAAGGAATTAAGTTTAATGAAGGTTGAATAGGCTAAGAATTGTGTGAGGAATTCTACTTCAGTTGATGCTTGAGGGCTTCATTTTAGTTCATCAAGTTATTGAGGATCTTCTTCATACAAGTTTGGAGCAAGTGTGTGTGTTGGAGCAAAGGGCCACTGAAAGGGGACCTTGCAACATCAAGGCTGTTTGGTTGTATCTTCCACTTCTACTTAATATAATACAATGGCATGTTTCTTTCCCATAAAATCATTCTCATTTTATTGCATGATTCCTTGATCACATGCATAAGTTTTCATTGAGTATACTATTGTTGCTTTCACTTTGGTTGGTTTGTGTTCCCTTGCAGATCCAACATCACAAGAGCACCGGAGTGGAGTGAGGACAACAAAGATACAAGGAAGCAATATATAAACGGTATGTCACTCATCTTTTGTTGGATAGTAAATTCAATGATTAGAGCTTAGGGAAAGCGTCATGTCCTGTCTTCTTTTGTTCTAGATCTAGGTGGATCTAGGGAGATCATTTTATGTCTGCATTTATCGATAAATCCAATAACATAACTCGAAGCCAACTTGCATTCAAGGATAATATTGATGGGGATGTCTCAACGGGTTACCCAAGCTATGATAAATGAACACATCACAATACCCTCTAAAGATAATAATTTGCTTAATTCCTTCTTAGTAACATTTAAAAATGACATGGAAACTCCGTCCCCAAGATGTAGCCATGTATGAGGTTACATTATAAGACCTACTCTTCAAAAGAGTAATTAGAATTGTTTCCTATCATGACACATGGACTGCATATTTCAAAGACAAAGTTGACAAGCGAGCGTAACATTTTTTTTAGGTTGTAATGTATAATGTGTTGGAGTACATGCACATTTTCCTACTATTTAGGATGACTTCTATTTATAACATGTTTATTTATAGTATGTCTATTTTTAGTTGGTGGATGCCTATATGCAATACCATGGGCAAATACCATGGGTTTTCGAAACCATGGGCACATAAACCACCATTAGGTAAATTCATTTTTTCTAGGAGTCTTATTTTCTAGGAGGAAGAGTGCTTCATTCCTTAATTTTAGGAGATAATTCCTATTTCATGGCTAAAGAGGGCACTTGAATGAGAATATTATTTTCCAAGATAAGTGCACACTTCTCCTTCAGTATTTAGTTCTATTATTAGTCATGGAGTCCAATTATACATCCACATGTTCTCATTTATGCATGGCTAACTTCATTTATGGCTGGTTAAGTGATACTAAGAAAGAGTTTATTTTTGTTATTACATGTGCATGTACTAGAAGCTCAACCTAGTGTGCATTAATCCTCTTGTGGAGAGTTCTATATATTGTCCTCGTGATCAAGGATTAATACAATGTGATTTGAGTTGGTTTCTTAGTCTCTTATGTGTGAAGATTGATTATATTTTTCTCTCTCTTGTCTTTCTTTTGCAATTAACTAGTGTAGTATTTCCTACTCATAATTAGGTCTTGGAGTGTGGTTTAATCCTACATAATATACAAAGTAGGAAAAGACAAATTAGGCAAATCCAAGAGTTGTAAGTGCCTATGAGAATTCAAGAAGTCACAAGAAGAAGTTGCAACTCATTGGTTATATATTCACAAGAGCCCCACTTTGAAAAGGCTCTTACTTTTTATAATATTTAGAACTATTTCCAAAATTTTAATGAGAAGAAGCCCACAGGGCCATTTTGGAGGAAAAGTGATTCAACATTGCGTGATGTGATTGTTGGGAACTACTTTCAGTTTTCTTGGAGTGTCATCTTTGTTGTCGTAAGGCTATGTTATTCATTTGATAAACTATTTTTTTGTGAGTGTTATAACTTTTCATTTAATCGCTTTTTTGATTTTGTTGATTTGGGATAATAAATAGACGATTAATGAACTCCTTGTTGATTCATACTAATATGTTCATTTATGTTGTTCATTATTTATAGTTTCTCTTCTTTTCTTTAACAACTAATTGTTGTGGATGTGCAAGCAAGATTTCTATAATTTATCTTCTATGTATTCCTTTAGTTGCTTCTTAGTAGGATAGGTTAAAGTAGTTTTCCTTTCAGTATTTAGTGTAGTTCATATTACACACTACATATTGCATTAAAACCATCGTATATCCACCCATTTCCAGTAATGGTAGTTGGGCAAGTATCCATATGGGTCTCCCATACCAAATGATGTGAGGTTTAATTAAAACTTTACATTGGGGAGTACCATGTCTATTGAAGGGTATTATGTCCACATCAATCAGGTTGTTCTTGAGGGAATTGAGGTTCGTTAATTGCCTAAGTAGGAGTATCGATGTATTCAACTGGTAACTCTAGTGTAGCTTTGATAGTTATGTCTTTTGTTGATTCTAGAGTGGTCATATCAATTTGGAACAATTTTTTTTATTTACACCTATGTCCTGGAGCATATTTTTCATCACAGTTATAGTATAGTCCACATCTTTGGTGGTCTGTCATTTCTGCTAGAGACAAAATTTGTACTTTCAAGGGATGAGTAGGGGTTGTGCCTAGGGAATTAACCTAGAGAGGCCAAGTGCGGGGAATTAAGGATAATTTTTTAGTATGTGCATTGATCAACGTCTCTGCTTCTAGAGCCTTGTGAGACACTTCCAACCATGTAGTAGGATGTTGCATTATGACTTGTGCTCGAATATCCTCCTTGAGGCCACTAATGAAGCATTCTTTAAATAAATAATTTGTTAAGTTCTTTGAATAGATGGCTAATTACTCAAAGACTACCATAAATTCTACAACTGGTCTTATTTGGCATAACTCAATAAGCTTCCCCAAATAGCGAGTATCTCTCTCGAAACCTGCATGGACAACATTAACAAAGACTCCATGTGATGTAACCCACATAGGATTTTTTATTCCATTCCCACTATTGTCATTGTTTTAGATCCAAGTACAAGACCCCCACTCTAAGTTTCATCATGTCATCAATAATACCATGGAGGACGAAGTAATTTTCCATCTAAGTGACCCATCCTAACAGGTCAAAACCATCAAACTTGTTCAGGTCCACCTTAGGAAAACAATGTCATATATTATTATCCATTGGCTTATGGTTGTGAGGACCTGAAGAGGGATGTTGGTGGATAAATAGTCTTGAGATAGAAGTTTCCTCCTTATGTGGTTCAATGTGTTGTGCATTCCAAGGTTCTTCTTCTGGTGTGCCTTGAGCTAGATTAGGTGTCAACTTCTCCAATTTCTCAACCAACTTATAATTCCACTTATCATCAAACTTATAATTCCAACTACTTATGGACTACTGAATTTGTTGAAATTGACTATCCAGGTGATCCAACTTGTTAGTTGTAGAGCATGTGGCCATATTTTTTAAAGAGTGGGTATGAAGTGGTTTATAGGGCTCCACCATAGGTGAGCTCACTGAAAAAGGGTTACTGAGTCCTAAATACAAGGGAGTGTAAGGTGTTATAACTCTCTGATATATGTGTGGGGTCTAACAATATTACTTGGCCCAATATCTTAGGGCACTAAGGAGGCTCAACATTGCCCTTAATTGTACTACTCGACTACCCATGTACTAGAGAATGATCTCCCTGAGTGTTATTCTCAGTGTACTATAGAAAAAAGATGGTTGATTAGTTTATCTAAAGATGGTTTCAAGTATATATTGGGGACTTTCTATATACTCAAGGGTGTGTGATGTGAGATTGTGCATATAGGTATTGTCTGATATGATACTACTCAAAAGGGTACCAATAGACGTTACAAGGGTTTCTAACATTGTGATTCCACTGGTATTTATTGCGTGTATTCATCTTCGATCACGGTTTTACCCACTAAAATATAGATCACTATGTTATTTAAAGACACCAAAACATATCTCTATAAAAATTAAAAAAATTAAGAGCTTGTTGACCCATGAAAAAACTCTAAAAATCATTGAAAATAACTTACTTTTTTCAAGGTAGGGTTTGACGAAAAAAATGTAAATTGATCATAACTTTTGTTGTACTTCTTAGATGGGCTATTGTGACCCCAATTATGAAATGCCGCAACTTCTCTAGACATACTGGCACTGGTTTGACCTAAATTTGTGCACTCTATCAAAATATATTCAACCTGCGAAATTTGCAGTCGTCACAAGAAAAAACTCTAAAAAAAATTTGTTTTAAATCAACGATAACTCCATTTCCCAAAATATGTTTTGGGTCTTATTAATAAAGAAGAACATTTTTACAATGAGTGACTATTAACTAACTATTTAGTTGGCCTTATTCGGGAAGGTGGCCTCACACATTAACAAAGTATACTAAGTAAGGGGGTTAAGCTAGGACCCTAACACCATGTAAGGAAGGTAACTCATGTGAAACCTAGGTTTCATGCACCAAAGCATGAGGCCTACTATAAGGAATCTCTGGAATTCCTAAGAGAGGCAACCGCTATAGTAGGCTAAGGTGAAAGCAACAATATGACAATATAGAACTTTCCTAACTTCTTATGGTAGGAGTGCAACTAGAATTCCCAATAAAAAAGTCGGGAATAGGTAGCCCTAATAGGATGCATCAAAAAAAAAAATCCAAACCTTTATTAAGATCCTAGATGATGAAGGATCAAGAAGGAGGTTGCAATAAGATCCTAACAAGATTATGGGGGGGGGTAGAAGAACCTATCTATGTTCCCCTACTAGAAAGGAGAGTTCAATAGATTGGCCACTCTTGATGAAAAGGAATGGATGTCCTTATAACAACATTTCTGAATCTTGTTAGGCTAAGGCAAGATAGGCGAGATTATTACCCTATGTTTATAGCCTTTTACAAAAATATCAATTAGTCCTCAAGCAATATGTACTTGGGCCTAATGTTGTTTTATATGTCTGGTGTTTTATCGAAGAAAAATAAAAAAAAATGCTTGTAACATAAATTTATAACAGATTTAAGAAATAATCATAAGACAAATTTGAAACAACATTACACATGAAGTCCAAATGTGAGATCAAAACCAACAATGATTTTTATTGATTCAATTTTGAATTAGAACCAAAAACTTTCTCTTCGTACCCTTGTGTGGGTAAGGACCAAAGTAAGACTTAGAAGTCAAAGGTGGAATGTTACATCACACAGAGACTACTAGTGTCTTCTAAGTAAAGACCAAGACTGATAAAATTGGACTAACAAGCCACAAATGTACCACTGTCTTGACTCTAGAAAATAATTCTAATCAGCATTGAAAACTAATTCAGAAATCAAATTATAATTAACAGACTATCAAAACAAATGATTGACCTTTGGAAGCATGTCAACAATCTATGCTTATTAGTCTTTCTTATTAGCACCTTCAGTAAAACCTTGCTATCAACAAGAAGATCTAGCCTTCAAGTAATTCACAAATGAATGGAATATGAATGTAATCTCACTTCAGAGCAAGAACAAACCTTATCAGAGTTTGTCCCTCTCTATTCTCTCATGCCGTGTCCATCCATCATGTCCTTCTTTTATTCCTCAAAAGGTAGTTTGATTAGTTTCAACTACCTTTAGTTAGATAGATAACTAACTTTAGTTAAGTGGGACAAATTTTTAAATAAATAATTATAATAAGGGTTTTTATAAATAATAACTAATAGGTGGGGATCCCCTAAACAACTTTATTCTTTAATTTTCAAAATATCCCCATGTACCTCCACAATTACAATATGCATACCATCCATATAATAAATTCACATTCGAAAGCCCCAAAAATAAAATGCCATAAATACACTTGTAACTCCCAAAATGATATGAAATATATCAAAATACTATTTGTTGTCCAAAAATAAAAGTGTAAGTATGTCATCAATAAACTGCCACATAAAGTCATCATAAAATGAAATTAAAAATCATATTTCTTGTGGGAGGTTGTCCTCCTCTGTCTATTGTCCTGAGACGAAACCATCATGTGTGTTTGTAAATCTACCTTGGTAGACTTATTGTCTTCATTTGATGATGCTTTAGGGTGCATATCACTAGAGGTGATATTCCTAGGCTCATGCTTTTGGGGAATAGAATGTGAGATAACATAGTCAGAAGAGTTCTTCGATAAACCAAAGCTAGGTGAGCAAGCAGGTTGCTTCCCTTTACTTGGTTCAGGCTCATGAGCTTTGATTTTATTAGGCTGTTGAAATGATAGTGCATGTGAATCCATAGAAACAACAAGTTGAAGTGGTTGCTTAAGAGGAGGTGGAGGTAGTGGAAAAGATACAATAGGCCAGCCATGGTGATGAGGTTGATGATTATGAACTATTTCATTCTAGCGATCATTAACTGGAATTTCATGTTGTAAAGGCACATGTGGCCTTATAGGAATGTTGGTGATGTTAGGATGAGGTTGTGATGGAGGTTTGACAGGTGGAGGAGGAGGATTAAAATATCATTGGCAAGATTAAGAAGACAAGTTTGTAGGAGTTGATTAAACTCCTCTAATTCTGCATCAAAATGAATAGAGAATCTAAATCTCTTATTTTTTCCTCTCTGCCATCCAGCTTGTTGCCCTATGTTCCAATTTCCTATGTTTACCATGTTATTTTTGTTAGATCTGTTGCTACCATGGCTGAAAAAACTCATCTAATTAATTATGAAGGCTATGTTAGTGTATGTAAATAATAACAAGTAAATCATCAAACATAACTTTGCATCTGACATAATTTTAAAGCATGGCTCTGACTCAATCAACAATCAATCATACAAACATCAGGGAAAATTGAAGGAAAGGGAAAACAAAAACAAACAATTGCTTTGCAAAATATTTTCCAAATTGCATATCACTCCTTTGACATACATTCATTATATGAACATGGGAAATATGATGAAAATAGGGAAGAGATGAAAGGGATTTGTAATGAGTGTAAAGTGAGAGCAAAAGATGAAAAAGAGTAATACATGTTCATAATCACAACATATCAATAATCAATCTTCAACGAATATCTCAGTATTTATTCTCCATGCCATTTATTAATCAAGTCATACATGTCATGCCAAGTATGTTGGTTATCCTTCCTTCTTAAATTTACTTATATAATAGGGGGGAGAACATGAGTTAAAATGAAACATGATATTGGGGCTTTAGGAATAATTTATGTAAAGTGGGAGTATGAAGGAATTGGTCCCGAATATAAATAAGATTAGCAACAATCATAACCCTTTTCATCATTCATGTTTTTTTGTCATCTTTGACTTGTACTTGGATGATGAGTATATCATCTTGTAATTGTATTTTATAAAAAAAAAATCTCATGATTGAACTTCCAACTTTGGCAGAAACAAATAGTTGACAATGTATCTTTTCCAATTCAGTTCTTAACCTTACATGTGATACCTTGTATATATCCCTCATGCACTTGAAAACTATTTATGCCAAGCTTCGAGCGACCTTTTGAATTAAAAACAATTTTATCTTATACAACAGGGGGAAAAGAAGATGGAAATTTAAATGATATATGATTTTTGGAACTTAGGGAATAACATATGAAAAATAAAATAATGATAGATTTGGTCTTGTGTATAAAATATTCCCTATTTCTTATTCCTTTGAAATTGTAACCTTGGTCATATACAAGTATTTTCCAATTCCAATCTGTGTTTAATTTTAACTTCATCATGCACATAAATCAATGACCAAACTTTGCTACCATTTCCAACAACTAATTCCAACAAGTTTTGAAATGAACAAGTAGTATAAAAACTTGGCAAATAACTTGTCATATGATGACTTTGATCAATTTAACTTGTCTGCAATATAACAACATAAAACTTTCAATCCATACAATCATGTTGTTATAAAATAATAACAATATGAGAATAAAAACCTTTAACTTCAATGTTTCGAAATTGACTTTCGATCATACCAAGTCATTGAGACTATAATCGACCCAATTTTTGTGACCTCAACAACTTTGTATATAAACAAGCATACACAGGTCGACTATCTTGTTTCTTCAACTATATTTGTTAAAATCAAACTTATGAAACTTCATATCACTCATACCATATTTCTGGTGTAAGGGTTTCAAATCTATGTGTAAATATTTCAAAGTTGAAAAGGATTTGAAACTGGGTATCCATTCAATTTAAACTTGTAATATTACCCTTCTAATATATATATATATAT
>SNQJ01S0081709.1:0-33170 GCA_010110895.2 Picea sitchensis
TCATATGTATGATAATGTAAAGAATGTAAATAATACTTATCATATAAAGAAGAAGAGGTTTTTACCCTGTATGGGTTTCCTTGGGAAATATCTGTCTCTGTGTTTCTCATATATGTGACTGATGTTGAATGTGCCATTGTTTAGTTCCTTGCATTATTGTGATCATCATTGAGTGCCTTGTAAATATTTTAAAAGAACCATAATTGTTTAAGCATGGTAAGATCTTATTCACCCCCCCTCTCAGTTGTCCAACAGGTGGTAGTTCACTTAGGTTTTTGTCAAAGTATGTCCACATCTCTCTACATAATTACTAGGGTGCATTAGTTTGAGAATGTAGATTATATGTATTGTAAATTATTCACTCTTTGAGTGTGGATTATAGAGGAATACAATTCTTTCATTCTTTGTCTCCAATTCTTCTATTCTTCTCTCAACTTTGAAAGTTTTGTGTTTATTGTTCTAGCTAGATTCTCTGTGCAAGTTTCAATACAATTTCACATGGTATCAGATCTTGTGAGGATAAACACCTATTTATTTCACAACTTATAGAGTGATTAGCACTTATGGCATCCTCCCTTCTCACATGAGATTGTGCTCCATTGCTTTCCTTGAATTTGATTATTTATTTCCTTTTGCAACATGTTCAATATTTTCCTTTACTTATAGAGCAGTAGAGTTATTTTCTTAGTTAACATTAACAATTATATCATAGCAGCATAATAAATAGTAGAAAAAGTACACAAGATATTTATCCTGGGAAAACCCAACAACTTTTCTTAGATGAATTCCTTTCACACAATCCAACCATTCACTAGCTCCTTAGAGCTTTATAGATAAGAATAAAGATCTAACACAAGGCTAGAGCCTATCAGTAGATTTCACATCTGCATTATCACCATACAAAAGTGACACACCCTCTAGGAGAGATATCTCACAAGAGAGATATCACCACCAAAATAGCTCTAAGACTAGACTATTGCGACACCCTTCCTTCCTTAGACTTTTGCACCTTTTACCTCAGAGAATGAGAGTGTGTTGTCTCTCCAAATGAGCCAAGATGTCTCCTATTTATAATCTTCCAGTCACTTCTGCCTGGGATGACTTCTCATATGGGAGTATTAATTAACTTAATTAATTTTTGGGTGAGTCGACTTCTCTTCTAGAGACTTCTTACTGTTTTATGGTCTTCCTGGACTTCCAGAATATTTCTGCATCTAAGATAGGTTTACATCAGAGGAAAGGTTCCTCTCGCAACTACCAAACATCAACACTCCCTCTTAACTAGGTAGGTATCTTTCATGATGTCTTCATCTAGTAGTCCATTGACTACTCTGCAATCGGATAAGAGGAACATGGATGCTACAATTCCTTCGGTAGCACGAATCATCAGAAACAGTATCTGCGATCAAACAATAGCACACACAGATACATCTAAATGATTTGGTAATCTCCATTACAATCAACTAGTAGAACACAACTACTACAATGTCATAAAATAGATCACAATTGCTGCCAAGAGTACACAACTATTGTCCAGTGACACATAGTCTCCGCCAGTGGTACACAACCACCGAAGTAGAACAAAACTACTGTCCGGAGTCACACAACCTCCACCAGTGGAACACATCCACTCAAGTAGCACAAAGCTACTGTCCAGAGTCACATAGCCTCCTCCATAGTCTTATGACTATGTGTGTGATGTTTCTTCTCTCAGTAGGTTTGATAGTGCATTACCCCTATAGTCACCTCACGTGATTTATCCAGGGAACCCTTGGCCAGAGGGGTTAGCTGACATGAGAAGAAATAACACACCTCCCTCTCAATGAGGGTGGACATTCGTCAACACTCCAAGCTTGTCAATAAAGTACTCATACTTCACTCTTGACAAGGGCTTGGTGAGGATGTTTGCTATCTGCTCATTCGTGGATATGTACTAGAGCTCCAAATTTCCTCTCTGCACCATATCCCAGATGTAATGATATTTGATCTCTATATGCTTAGACCTGTCATGGAATACAGGGTTCTCGGTAAGCTTAACACGAATTTGATTGTCACAATGTATCAAAGTTGTCTCCAATTCTAGATCAAATTTCCCAGCTAACAAATTATAGAGCCACATTGCTTCACGACTTGCCACGCTTGCTATGGTATACTTTGCTTCTGATGTACTCAGTGTCACTGATGTCTACTTTCTGCTCAACCATGAGATCATGCCTAATCCCAGACTAAAAAAACATATGAAAGCACTCTTCCGATCCACTGCACTCCGTGCCCATTCAAAATATGTATCTCCCTGCAGCTTCACATCTCCACTTGAGACATATCTCAATCCATATCCCACCGTACCATGAAGGTACCTCAACATATTCTTTTCTACCATCCAATGTACTTGTATAGGTTCAACCATGTGTTGACTCAAGGTATTCATTGCAAAGCATATGTTTGGCCTGGTGTTAACCAGGTACATCAAGGATCCAATCAATTTTTTGTACATTGTGGGATCTACCAAATCTGAAGAGTTGTCACTCAAGAGTTTCATATTTATTGTCATAGGCATGGTCATGGAATTGTAGTCCATCATCCAAATTTCTTCAGGATCTCAACAGTATATTTTTGTTGGTTAAGTAAAATCTCATATGATCTTTGTCATACCTCTAATCCCAAAAAGTAATGCATTAGACCTAGATCCTTCATCTCAAACTCTGAAGCAAGCTCTCTCTTACACCCATCAATGAGCTTATCATCCCCTGTTAGAAATATTTCATCTACAAATAGAACCAAGATCAATGGGAATCCATCCTCAACCTTATAATAGAGGTTAGGATCTGCCTCACTCTTGGAAAATCCCAATCTCATAATATCCATTTATCTTAGCATACCATTCCCTGGGTGCTTTCTTCAGTCCGTACAAGGCAATCTTTAGTCTGCACACATGAGACTCCTTCCCATGGAACACGAAGCCTTGTGGTTGTTCTATGTACACTTCTTCCTCTATTACACCATTCAAGAAATAAGTATTGACATCCATTTGGTGTAAATTCCATCCCATTGCAGAAGCAATCACAATGATTGATCTAATCGAAGTGTATTTTGTTACAGGAGAAAACATTTCATCATACTCTTCTCCCTCTTTCTGGGAGAACCCTCTATCCACAAACCTTTCCTTGTACTTCTCTATGCTTCCATATGCAACATGCTTGATCTTGTAGATCCATTTGGAAGTCACAACTAACTTCCCTACTAGTCTCAGAACGACCTCCCATACATCATTCTTCATGATGGACTGATATTTCTCCATCAATGCATCCTAACATTGTGGATTCTCACCAGCTTCTTCAAAAGTGGAAGGTTTTGAATCAATGATGTTTCTCATTAGTGCCATATAGATGGAAAACGTATGTGGTCTCTTGCTCTCTCTAAAGGATCCTTTGGGAGCTGCATGTCCTTCAATTTCCTACAAGGTGTTATGAATCCAAGATGGTCTCTTTCTGGTAGCCACAACTTCTTCAGGTAGATCTACAGATCTTTCTAACTCTACCATATCATTCTAGACTTGTGGGATGGTTTCTTCAGGTGTAGAATATACCATGAATGCATCTTTGGGAGCCTCCTGCTCTATTTGGTCCTCATCCATGTGAGATTCCCTTGATCTTCTTAAGGATTCATCTTCGTCAAATGTTAAATCCTGATTGATCTCTATTTGTATCTGCCTTGGAATGTAAATTCTATAGGCCTTTGAAGTCTCACTGTATCGAATGAATGTTCCCTTCTTTACTGAAGGTTCCACTTTCATTCTCTTTTCCTTGGGAACATGTATAAACAATGAACAACCAAAAATACTCAAGTGACTGACTTTTGGCTTCTTTCCGGTGAACACCTCTTCAGGTGTCTTGTTCCCCAATATCTTATGAGGACTTTTTTGTCTTCTTGTATACAGTCGTACTGGATACTTCTACCCATAAGTGCATGGGTAGGCCCTGGTCATGTATCATTGTTTTTTCCTCTTCTATGATGGATCTATTCTTTGTTTCTACAACCCCATTCTACTGGGGGTTGTAGGGAGTTGTAAGCTCCCTCTTAATCCCTACTTCTCGAAAAAATTATTTAAACTTATTTAAGGTGTACTCACCTCCATAGTCAGATCTCAAAACTTTAATCTTCCTCTCAGAGAGATTACTAAATACTTGAAATCTTGAAACTTGTTAAGGACTTCATCCTTTTCTTTCAAGAAGTAGATCCATGTCTTCCTGGAATAGTCGTCTATGAACAACACATAGTATACAAATTTTCCAAGTGATGGCATTGTCATCTGTTCGCATACACGAGAGTGTATAGTTTCCAAAATACCTTTGTATCTACTATCACTTCTTGTAAATATTCCCTTGACATTCTTTCCAAGTGCACAACCTTTGCATACTCCATCATGGTGTATCTAGATTTATGGTAAACCTGTAACTATTTTTCTCAAAATTGGTAATGCTCTATAGTTCAAGTGAGCAAGCCTTCGGTACCATAGTTCACTAAAACTAACACTATTGTGTACAAGGTCTTGTTCTTGGTTTCCCTTCAACTTATAAATTCCTCCCTCTTGGACACCAATCACAATGGCTTTATTTATGATTGAATTCTTGGGCCATAGAAGGACTTGGCCATCCACAAAAGATACCCTAAAACCTTCATCTTCTAAAGCTGAAATAAATAGAATGTTCTTCTTTAAGTCTTGTACAAATGTTATATATTTAATTGAAAGAGGGTTACCTGAATCAAGTTGTAAGGAGTCTTCTCCAACGCCTTTGATTGCATGCTTGGAATCGTCTCCAAGAAACACTTCAAGTGAAGAGTCCTTTTCTGTTAATTTTGATAGAGAGTTTCTGAATAAGGTCATATGCTTGGAAGAACCACTATCTATGAGCCAAGTATCGCTTCATTGAGTGATGGTTCCAGTGAGTGTTGAAATGAATACAAATTCTTCATCCTTAGGTTTGTGTTCTTCAACATCAGCTACATGTGCATGGTGCTTCTTCTTCTTTTCCTTCTCATGTTTGTGAGGACATTGTGCAGCATAATGTCCCATCTTCCTGCAATTGAAGCATTGAACTTTTGACACATCCCTCTTATGATGTGGCTTCTTAGACTTCCTTGGACTGCCTTCTTCTCTTTCCTTTCTCTTCTTCACTTGTGCTGCAAGTCCTTGGTTTTCCTCATCATCTACCTTTTGTTTCTTGGACATAAATATAGATTCATTTGTAAATGTTTTGAACCTGCACATAATAGATCTAGTTAGAAAATACCACAAACATTTGCAGAGAAAAATTGAGAAAGAAGAAGCAAGAGAGAAAGAATCGAAGAATTCTCATTAACCGTAATGAATAATGAATAATATACACATGATATACTCTGTATAACTCAACCAATGCACATTGAAGGTGAATCCAATGCACCATAGTGGTGGTATATTTCTCACATTTATATTTCATCAATGGTGGTTGCCTTGTGCACTGACTTCACTCGAAAAAGAAGCTTTAGTAAGCTTGTCCACCACTACCATAATAGAATCATGTTTCTTAACAATCATAGGAAACTTATTAATGAAATCCATGTTCACAACTTCACACTTCCACTCAAGAATGGGAAAAGGTTGTAGCAAACTAGCTAGATGTCTGTGCTCAGCCTTGACCTTTTGACATTCAAGGCATCTAACAATAAAATTAGCAACCTCCTTTTTCATGCCTGACCAATAGTATTTCTTTTTAACCACTGTTATTGTCTTCTCATAACCTGGATGTCAAGCATAAGTAACTTTGTGCATCTCTGAAAATAACAAATTTTTCAACTCCTGATCATTTGGAACATAGAATCTGAGCCTATACATGAGGATTCTATCCTCTTTTGGCTCATAACCTTCCAATTTCTGTTGCAACATACCATGCTATAATTTCTCCTTTATGTACACATAACGATGATTTGATTTGGAAACCTCTAAAATTCTGTCACAAAAATATGATTTGTACATGCAAATGGCTGTAGCATGCATTTCATGCACCCTCCTATTGAGTGTATCAACCACTTTTTTCTCTTTTCCTATGATATGATTTATGTCAAAGTTATATTCACTGAAGAATTCTAACCACCTGATTTTTCTAGCATTTAAAATTGGATGTCCAAAAAAATACTTCATACAACTATGGTATGTTCCCAGCTCAATTATTTTACCCATGAGATAAATCCTGGCTTCAAGGCATGTAATATGGCTGCCAATTCTAATTCATGAGTGGCATATATCGTTCCATGCTCTTTTAACTTTCTTGATTCGTAGCACACCACATGCCCATTCTGGATAAGGACTCCATCGATCCTTTCCTTGCATGCATCTTTGCACATAACAAAGTCTACATTAGAATAAACAATTCTCAAAATTGGCACACTTGTCAACAAACTTTTCAAGTGCTAGAAACTCCTTGCACAATATGTAGTCCATTCAAATCACACACCTTTCTTTTGCAACGATGTAATTAGGTGCGCAATTTTTGATAAGCCTTCAATAAACCTTATGTAATAACCTACAAATCCCATGAAGTACCTCACCTTTATGACATTTCTTGGTGTTGACCATTCCTCAATGGCCTTTATCTTTTCCGGATCCACAATTCCTTCCTTAGAAATGATATGACCCAAATAATGAATTTTTCACTGGTAAAAGGAGCACTTGCTCAACTTTGCATAAAGTTTATGCTCCCTCAATGATTTTAGTACCATCCTCAAGTGATGCTCATGCTCTTCTTTAGACTTTTATTAAATAAGTAGGTCATTCAAAAATACAATGACAAACTTATCTAAGTATTCTCTGAAAATTCCATTCATCAAAAAAATGAAGACAACTGGTGCATTTGACAACTTGAATGGCACCACTATGAACTCGTAATGTTAATACCTCATTCTGAAGGAAGTCTTGATAATGTCTTGTTCTTTAATTCTCACTTGGTGATATCCAAATATGAGATCAATCTTTGAAAATATATGTGTGCCCCTAAGCTGATCAAAGACGCCATCTATACTTGGAAAATGATACTTGTTATTTACTATTACTTTGTTCAACTGCTTGAAGTCAATACAAAGTCTCAACATACCATCCTTCTTCTTCACGAACAATACCGGGGCACCCCAAGGTTACACAGTTGGGTGTATATACCCCTCCTTCAGAAGCTCTTCAAGTTGCATCTATAATTCGTTTAGCTCCGACGTACTCATCCTATAAGGAATCTTGGATACAAACGTTGCTCCCAACATCATATTTATATAGAAATCAATATCTCTTTTCAGTGGAAACCTCTATATCTCTTTAAATACATCCTCAAATTATTTCAGTATTGTGTAGTCTTCAACATTTGGCACTTTATCCTTAGCTGCCTTCTCCATGTGCACTGCAAATACTTGACATCCTTTCCTGTAGATTTTCTTCAATTGAAAGGATGAAACTTATATGATAGTTACAACTCTTGGAATGCCTTGAACTGTTCTTAAGTTTCATTCCTAATCCAAGAAAGTAAATGCCTTATTGCAACAATCTAGAACAACATGATGCTGGTCCAACCAATCCATACCAATGAGACAATCATACGAGCCCAAAGATATGATATTCAAATAATCTTTTTTGTGCATTCCATTCATTTCCATTGAACATGCCTTAACCATCTCGTTAATTTTCCCTTTTTCCCAGGTAACTGCACCAACCAAGGTTTTCCAAGCTTGCTCCTCGTCAATTGGAATCTTTCCACCATCTTAGGATCTAGATAACTATGACTAGTTCCTGCATAAATTAAAATAGTAATGGGTTGGTCATTAATATTACCTTCTACTCCAATCATGTGCGATTGTAACTCAACTTGCTTGTTATCCAGTGCTGTGTAAATCTTAGTTGCATTTATGGCCATGTCTTCAACTATCACAACTTGATTTACACTATGCACAATCCTCATTTTTTCACCTCTTTGAGGGAAATCTATGCACATATGATATCCGTCACAACCCCAACATTGCATAGGTTGTTTCCTTGTATTTTTCCCCACTGTCTTCGTCATTTTGGGCTCCATGAGAGTTGACTTTCCTTGCATAGTATTTCTGAAAAATGGTGGCTTAGTCCCCTTCTTCCTCTGTTCCACCTTTCTTTTCATCTTGTCTTCCCAAGCCTTTTGGAAATTCAATCTTCCCCTTTTCTGATCATAAATAAATTTAGCATGTCTTATGGTTTCCTATAATGTATTGGGGTCTTCATATTGTATATTATCACTAATAAATGAGGTCATCCCACTCATATACCTATGAATTTTAACTTTCCCATCCTTGATGAATGGGAAAAAATTTCAGCAGCTCTAAGAATATTCTTTCATACTCATCTATTGCCATACTCCCAAGCTTAAGTCCAAAGAACTCCTTCATTTTCTTGTCATAGTATATTTTGGTTAAATATTTCTTTTGAAAATACCTCTTAACATCCCTCCAAGTAACCTTCTTTTCATCAATGTACTGTACTTGCACGAACTGATCCCACCACATTGATGCTTTTCCCTTCAGTTGATAGATGGAAATTCTCTCTTCTTCCTACGCAAAATAATTATGCAGCTATAAGTACTTCTTCATGCCTAGTAGCCAAGTCTCCACATATTCATCCTTCTTGTGATCACTGTCAAAGGTAGGAGGCTTGATATTATTCATTTCTCCATGTAGATCATCTACCCTGGTCCTTCTCTTATGATTTCTAATAGGATATGGACTTGAGCTACTGCATGCTTTCCTTAACAAATTCTTTGGCAAGTGGTGATGTTTCCTATCATCACTTCTTGTTTCTCTTCCTTCACCATGAAACCTGCAACTCCTTGGCTTGATTAACTCTATCTTCTTATCCATTTTGTTTTCTATTCTTTCAAATCTTTACATTAACTTGGTATTGAAGTCATCTTGTTGTTCCTTGGATTTCATAAGCCTCTCATTATTAGATTTATAGATTTGGATATCTTATTGTAGTCCCTTTATGGTTTCTACCAAGTTTATGTGCTCCTCCTTGGATTCTGTACCATCAACACCCAAACCGACATACAAATACCCAAATTCATCATCATGACTATAAGTCCTCTATGCATATTCCAGGATTTTTGACTTTCTGCTCTAATTTTGTCATGTTCTAATCATTGTAAATTATGCAAAATGTGCAGACAATAAGATTTGTTAGATGAATTCATGAAACAACTTCATGAAAACTATGCATTATTTTGTCAGAATCCTTCCTTCTAAATTTCGTACACACATTGGTATTCAACATGTACCAATGCGCGGTGTCAATATTTGACATATACAATGAAAATCAATATTACACATGCACCACAAGTTTGCTCCATGTAGCCCAAAATTTTAGCTTGCACACTCATGCCCCATTGTTTACTGCGCAATTACAGTGCCACACCCCGCAATGTCAAAAATTTAGCATGCACACTTGCACATTATTATTTTGTGTGCACCATGGCCATGGTGTAATTCCAAATTAGGCCAGTTACCCATCCAAATTTTTACCTTAAGTAGGTAATCGGCCCATGCTTGCCCAGTGTTGAAACCAGATCTCTGATACCAATTTCTAATGTCCCTGGTTACCAAAATTCTCTGTTACCAATTTGTAATGTCCCTTGTTACCAAACTACTCTGATAACACTTTTTAACGTTCCTCATTACCAATTTTCTCTGATATCATAATGTAGCATACCCAACGTACTACTGAGCAATGTTACTAAAACAAATAGTGCGTAGATTCCACTCTATAACATTGGTCTATGCAGAACTTGAAGTAACATGCTTGAACCCAAGGTGGGTCAGGCCACACAACTTTCCTCTTTTTGCACAACTTATAAAAATGGAAGTAACACAATACAACCACGTACAAAACCATAACAGACAGTCTATCATGCGATCACTATTGCACACAGAACCATGCGAGCGACACATGCCAATTCTATTTTCCCTTGTACATGTGGACTGCTTACCAACATGTGCAAGTGAATTCATCCTCTTGGGTGCAGATAATAATTCCCTGCACGCATGACCATTCTAACCTTTTTTTTTGTAAGTTCTGGTACTAATCTATTAAAAATACAATAGAAATATAGTAAAAAAAACAATGATTGTCCCTTGGAATGGAAAAAAACTTGTGCCTACCCTTAATGGGAAACCAGGAAGGGAAGAGACTTGAGTATTCTTCCTTCCCTTGAAGGGAAAATAGGCTTACAAAAACTTAGAGATAATTGTATGTTTTCTTGCTGACATAAAAGAAGAAAAAAGATTTCAAATTCAAAATATAAAGACTGAAAAAAATAAATAGGGGCCTGAGAATCAAGAGTTCTTGCCGGTCACAATGGGAGGGCCATCAGGAGGTATTTCTTCCACAAATAGGCAGCCATCACAATTATTTTCTCTATTGCTGGTGGATCTGGAGTTGTCCGAGCTTGGATCCTTGATCGGGAGACCTCTGTTTTTTATTAAGGGATCCCTCTTGGTCTAGAGAATTCATCGATACTGAGTTGCTGGGAGTCTTCTGAGGGACCGAGGTGTGAGGGTGGGTTGTGGAAGGAGGAGGATGAGTGTCAGGGGAGGGAGGAGCAGAGGGAGGAGGATGAGCGATGGGGGAGTGAGGTGAGCAAGGAGAGCTGGGGAGGGATCTGAACAAAGATGTTCAATAGGATGAGGAGGGTGTGATTGAGGAGGTATTTTGCCACCCAATAGCTGCTATGGTGCTTGGAGGTGTGACGAGATGCTGAGAGGGAGCTTGAGACCTCTTATTCCCAATCATTTAGAAGCTGCCACAACGATTTTGGAACTGAATGGTCATAACCATCTTGATTGGCCAAGAGGGGCGGGGGAGGAACTATGGAGGCTCACTCTCCATGACCACTTCGCCCCAGGGTGGGGGTGTCTTTCCTACGGGGAGGTATGAGAGATGAATTATGATTTTTGGGCCCTATGAGGGAGGAGAGCCATTACCTGAAGCAACGAGCAAAGAGAGACCTCATGTGGAGAGCAGAGAACCATCTAGAGAATCCAACAAGGGAATAATGATTGGAGAGGTCACAGGTGGCCAAGAGATAGGCGCCAAGGATAGGGTGTCAAATCATGTTCCATTAAACACCACCATCCTTCTAAGAATGTGGACATATGCAGTACAAAATCCATGAGGCGAGATCTGGAGGATATGTGAGGTCTTAATATGTGAGAACAAGACGTCATATAGGGGCGACCTCTTCATGACAGGATGTTTAATATGTGAGAACAAGACGTCATATAGGGGCGACCTCTTGGGAGGACATGACGTTTAATATGCGAGGAAAAAATGTCATATAGGGGAAAATTCTTGGGAGGAAATGCCACTTAATATGCATGAGGGAGGGGTGAGGTGGCACGCATCCTATCATAGTGATGCATGCTGATGGGAGTGGGAGAGCCTGCCAGGTGGACACCCACATCTGGGGCATGACCATTCTAACCTTGCCTTGGAGACTCATGGCCATTATTATAAACTTAACTTAATAAGAATAAATAATAACATTTGTCATACTTAGCAAGTATGACTACAAATATGAATATCAACACCACACTTATATGTGCAAGCAACATTATACAAAATAACAACAGTTACTGAATGCAACATCATACAAGAATTAAACCGATATTAACATAGATAATTAAGCACACATAAATGAGACAAGTACATAAAGACACTTGTCTTTTATGAAAAGTCACAAACTATGCACAAAACTCAGATGTTCTTTGACAACATATCATCTGGTTAAAAAATAGAAAAACCCCTTTACAACTCTTTTCTATAGATAAAGTAATGATCATTCTTTCTTAAATGGTTTGACCCCTTCCACGCATGAGAAAATGAATGACCCCTCCCCAAAACAAACTAGGGCCATCAATATATATTCCATGGATTAAAATGGACACTTTTCACCTTCAAAAGTAGCTTTATCCACATGGTGACTCATTCCCATCCCTTGGGAACTTAGGATAAATAACTATCCTAAATTACACTTTTCAGAAATATTAATAAAATATTCCCTTGGACTTAAGTCTCCCCGTTTTCCCTTTTTCGGTGGAGTTATCCCCCTGTCTATTTTCGTCTGATTTGTCTGTGTGCAATGATGTGATATTATTAATAACTTGAGTGTGATTATATTTTACAAATATAGGCACACTGACCTACTTGCATCTTTGATCACTAGCCTCTTAACCACACAGGCTCTCTCGCCCCAAATACATATACATCCATGTATATAGATATATAAATCAGTTCAATGTGCACTTCAAGATAATCCCCATGCACTTACTCAAGTGCATGCAACATTGTGAAATGTGTGCACCCTTACTTTGATGTGAAACCACGTGCACTTACCCATGTGTGTGAAACACAATGAAATGTGCACACCCTTTCTTTGATACAGTCCCCACACACTACTCAGGTGCGTTCAAAACCACAACTTCATGCCAATGACTCATCGACCTATAGGTACAATTAAAAATGGTGTTTGGATTAGGGACATTACCTAAAGGTATGTTGGAGATGTGGAAAAAAAGGGCATTGCAAAAAACAATGTAGATCCAAAAGTGTTGAGAGAGGGAAGGGATATGATGATTCCCCTTCTGTAGAAGAAAAAACATCTACAGATGAAGGAGGGGATGTGTACTCGGATTCTTCAAGAACACAAGTAGATCATGAACCATGGTTGGTTGACTCAAGTGAATCCTTTCATATGAATCCTCATAGGGAGTGGTTTTGCGAGTATGAAAGATGATGGAAGTGATGTTTTTAGAGGATATGACTCGACATCCAAAATCATAGGACGAGGAAAAGTCAAGTTGAAGCTCATGGATGGTAGGATTTGAACACCCCTTGGTGTTTTTCACATCCCAGGAATGGACACGAATTTGATTTATGTAAACAAGATGAACGATGCACGTGTAAAAACAATGTTTGAAGTGACTTTTCACTAGCTCAATCGGTTAAAGTGTGGGTTTCATTTTCCAGGAGACCCAAGTTCAATACCCTTGCGATGTGTTTAGTCGAGATGAAACACCCAAAAATACATCTATGTTGAGGGTTGGTGTGGCCCAGGTTGGGTGAAAACCCTGGGTGATTTTGACAACTTAGATGCCCATGGGTTCTGGTTTCTTAGCCAATGATTGAAATGATGGTCTCGCAAGTGACAAACATTTCTAACAAACAAACAAAGAAAAAAAAGTGCTTGAAAAGGAAACATGTAGGATAGTTAGAGGAACAATAGTGTTGTTGAGGGTATTTCATATTGGAACTCTGCATAAGCTATTTGGAAGAACTATTAGTGATGGATGAAAAAGTTATGTTGTTCCTAATATTGGAGCTAAAGACGAAAAAAATCCTATAGTCGTAGAAAAAAGTCTATGTTGTGGTATCAAAGACTGAGAAATATCAGAGAGAAGGGGATTTAAGTACTACATGGTAAAGGTACGGTTTAAGGTATGTCAAATTTCTTTTGGATCTTGATTTATGTGAACATTTATTGTATGGGAAGCAGGATTGGGTAAGATTCTCCTCTGGTGCTACGAGGGTAGGTGGAATTGTATACTTGGTGCAAAGTGATGTGTTTGGACCTGTATGATTCCATCACTAGGTAAATATTTGTACTATGTATCATGTATATATGAATTCTCGAGGAATCCATGTATTTATTTCCTCATGAATAAACCTAATTTCTTTGACAAATTTAAAGAGTTTAAGGATTTTGTGGAAAATAATATAGAGAAGAAAATAATGGTGGTGAGGACGGGTAATGGTGGAGAATTATGCGATAACGAATTTGAGGAATTATGTAAGAAATGAGGTATATAAAGGAAGAAAAATACTCCATGCACACCTTAGCAGAATGGATTGCAGAAAGGATCAACATGACACTAATGTAAAGAGAAAGGAGCATGCTCAGTGGTGTCAGGCTGGGACAAGAATTTTGGGCAGAGGTAGTGGAAAATGCATGTTACCTAGTAAATCAATCACCCTCAATAGTGTTGGATGACATGATTCCACATGAGGTATGGATTGGTAAGAAACCATGTATGCCACATATTAGGGTTTTTGGATATGATGCTTATGTACACGTTCCAAAGGAAATTAGGAGTAAGATAGATAAAAAGGATAAAAGGTGTATCTTTATTGTCTATAAATATTGTTTGAAAGGTTATAAGCTTTGGAACCTAGAAAATAAGAAGGTAGTCATGTATAGTTGAGATGTGGTATTTAGAGAAATCAAAGATATTGTTGCCAAATAGGAAGTCCTACCAAGGCAGGAAGAACTAGGGAAATTAGAGTTTGAATTGAAGGATACTGAATCAGACTCTATAGAATAACATGAATAAGAAGAAGAAGAGCCTCATACTCAAGTATTGAGGAGATAGATTTGGAAATAAGTAAACCATAAAGGTATACTCCAACTGATTTCTGTTCATCTTTTTTATTTTTTAATTACCAATGATATTTCTAGAACAGTTAGGGAAGCAATGGATTTAGAGGATGGAAAACTCTAGAAAAATACCATAGTTGAAGAAATGGTAGCCTTGGACAATAATGAGGCTTGAGATCTAGTGGAGTTTTCAACTGGAAGAAAGTCCATTAGAAGAAAATGGGTTTTCAAGAAGAAGTTGAATGAAGAAGGAAAAGTAGAGAAATACAAAGGTTGGTTTGTAGAAAAAGGTTATTCCCAGATATAGGGAATTGACTTTGGTGGAATTTTTTTTGATGTTGCCAAGTTAACTTTTATTAGATTTATTTTGTCTGTTGCTGCTACTTTTTATTTTGATGTAGAATAGATGAATGTGAAGACAAAATTCCTACATGGGGGTATAGAATAATAAATCTACATGAAGAAGCTAAATGACTTTGTAGTGAAGGAAAAGTAAGAGCTGGTATGCAGGTTGAAAATTTTCTTGTATGGGTTAAAGAAATCACCAGGGATGTGGTTTCAAAAATTTGATACTTATATATTGGGACTTGGCTTCACAAGAATCAAAGACGATCACTGCGTGTATTTCAAATTAGTAGGTGATGATCTTATTTATTTGGTCTTGTATGTGGATGATATGTTTTTGATAGAAAACAAAAAGGAAAACCCAGGCAAAAAATTTTTTTTTGGTTGAAGGAAAAATCAAGTAAACAAGAATCTTTGGTTGAACCATAGAGAATAAGCCGAGTCAATATTGCAAAGGTTTAATATGAAGGAATGTAAAATTGTCAAGGTCGCTATTCATGTAGGTGTAAATTTATCTGCAGATCAGTGTCTGAAGACATTGGAAGAAGAAGAGGACATGTCCCATGTTCCATATGCTAGTGCAATTGACAGTTTGATGTATGTAATGGTTTTTACTAGATGAAACATTGCACATGCAGTGGGAGTTTTGAGCAGGTATATGTCAAAACTAGGGAAGGATCATTGGGAAATAGTAAAGATGGTTTTCAGGTATTTGTGTGGCACTACTACTTATGGGTTGTGTTACCAAGAAATACTAGGATTGGATAGAGTGTTGGACATACACGACTTTGTTGATACATATTGGGCTGGAGATCTGGATCACATATGATCTACAAGTGGGTATGTGTTTAACCAAGTTGGAGGAGAAATTAGTTGGATGAGAAAGATATAGTCTGTAGTGGCACTCTTAACTCTAGAATATGAATACAAGACAACCACTCTTGCAAGAAAGGAAGTAATATGGTTACATATATTTTGCTCTGGTATTAGGTTGGTACGACAAGCTACAAGGATAGATTGTGATAACTAGAGTGCAATAATATTGGTGAGGAACCTAACTTATCATTCTAAGACAAATCATATTTATGTTTAGTATCATTTTGTTAGAGACATGGTTGAAGAGAAGAAGGTGTTGTTGGTGAAGGTGGACACTTTGGAGAATATTGGAGATTCATTAACAAAGTCTGTGAGCATTGAGGAGTTCTCTTGGTGTAGAGAATCAATGGGAATTTCTTCCTTGGATTGTTGATCATGAATGCCGATGACCCCTATATGCAAACAAAACAACAAGTGGGAGGATGTTGTGTATGTGTTATATTCTTTACATGATTGTGGGTCTCCCCATAGGGGTTTTGGGGGAGGAGCCCCTAAATGTTTTTGGGGGTGTTTATTCTCCAATTTTTTGGGCAGTCTTTCGCCTTTGGTGGGGGTGGTTTTCGACCTTTGGTGGTTTAGTGGCACATGGTATTTTATTCCATGGTTTTTTAATTCTGGTTAAGGAATTAAGGTTGTAATCTAATCCAACTCAATGGATTAGGGGTTTTCAGGACGTTGTGGGATCCTATATATTGTATTGTAAACAATGAAGTTGGATTATGAATAGAATTAGAGGTGAAACTCCAAAACATGTTGTTGGTTTTCTCAGTTTGGTTTCCAGAGTAAATATATGTGTATATGTGTGATTGCAATTGTTTTATTTTATGTGTTAATAATCAATCTATGTATTGCATTATTGCAAAAGGTTTAAAACTTACAATAGTATTTCTCTTCATCAAAGACAATTAAATTGGAGGAAGAAATATAGTGATGATTCCACATCCATATGTAGGTACACATATAAGCTCTTATTCATTGTTGAAAATGAAAGTTAAAGGGATCTCATTTTATAACAACTATACAATAGACAAATTAATAACCCAACCCCATGCATGGCCTTATTACATTGAATGGATTTAGTTAGAGAAGGAAATCTTTATTATGAGGAAATTCGCTTTCTAGTACACTATCTATTGGAACTTAGGATGAAATAACATGCAATGTCTCACCCGTATAAATGTGCAACATGTTGCAGGGACAAACCCATTTCTAAGAATGTCATGGAATTTATGCATCTGACCTCAAAGAACAATCCTTGACATCAAAGAGAGATTATTTTGAACCCATATGTAAAGCCTAAACCAAATGATTTTAACTAAGTTGTTCATAAGTTGATCATTTATACACATAAATTTATGTGATTGACTATCTAGTTACCATGCATATCCTTTTAATTCTCATCCAAGTATAATCCTTCATTGCAAAACACAAGAATTTGTTATCACTCTTGGAGGACTACATTAAAACAATCATAAGTGCCCTATAGTTCTAACTAAATATAGAATTTATGGATTTTCCTAATGTTCTCTTGCTATGCATTACTATGCATGAATACTCAAAAACCAATGTTATCATGTGACATGAATCTATATATATGCTTCTATCAACTCTTTGAAATAATATTATAATTCTTTCTAATATTCTTCCTCGACTCCTTCACCCTAAATAGAACAAGATAACCAATACCCATTTGTCATAGAATTTCATTTATCTCATAATTCATTGCCTTTGTCATAGTTACACACTCACATGTGACCATAGTACTATTGAAATCCAATAAGAGAACCTCACATTAATGTAACAAAACTACACTTGTGTCCAACACAATGTAACACAATGAAGCCTCTTTGAGTGTTTCTTTGGATTTCAACCAATACAACTTGAGGATATTTCCTACCTAACACCGCCCATTAAGTGCATTTTCCTTACATTGAATGAAATTGGTACATCCACAAACTTCATTAAGAACATATAACATATTTAACGCTAAGTTGAAGAAGTTATGTGACACACTTTGTGTGACTCCCAAGACTTCTGATTTGGAGGCAAAGTCTAGCTACATTTTAAAAGAGACATATACAAAATTATACATTGAAATTTGAAGACACTTTGATATGATTCATACAATATCATTGATAGGGAAATTTTTAAGGATCTATACTTATCTAAATAAGTGTACAAACTTTGGTGATTCTTACTAATTTCTAAAAGGATAATATAAAATGTTTGACAATATTTTTGTAAAAATATTCAAATCTCTAAGGATTTTATATAGTTTTTATATATTTTTATATATTATTAGAATATAATAATTTAATTGTATAGAAATTGGGTTAATCATTTTAGAAAAATAGAAATTTACAGTTTTTTTTAGAAAAAATAATGGAAAATTAGCCCTAACCCCTAAAATATTCTCGATCACTAAATAATGTGTCTAAAACACATTCAAGCTTCATTTTCCTCATTACATTGACATGCATATAGTTTTCAATGGTGATCTTCTATAACCATATTATCCACTTCTTATTGAATAGATCACAACTTAACTACAACTAGATATGCTAACTAAATTCAACACACTAATTTCTTGTCACAAGTCATTAATCATTGTCAAAACAATGTTTCATCCTTATATCAACGCCACAAAACTCTAGGAAGTTATCAAAACATATTAGGTTTTTTTTACAAACAAGTCTTTGACACTAATAAACATTTCCTTAATCTTTTTTGCTATGATGAAAAACAACACTTATACATTTCCATTTCTGGTCTAAAGGGAGTTGAGATAATCTTGATATATGCCTTAAAAATGTTATATTTTAATGAGATATCTTTTACAACCATTTTTTAAAGAGGAATCATGAGTTATTGGTTTGAGTTATCTTTGCCGGGCTAGCTATTCCACCCCACTGCAATGAGAGGGTCAGCCCACCTATATTCCACCCAAGTGACAATGAGATGGTCAACGGTCCTATATATATGGCAATGTGTGAGTGCGTTTGGTGTCTATTCTTATTATCTACACTCACCCAACATGGAAGCCCACCACTTCTCTCAAGAATGGTCTCCCACTTTTGCACTTGCATCAATTTTTTTAACATGTGGGCATCATTTTCACGTGCCACTTTTGTACTTTTATCATTTTCATATTTTTTAACCTTTTTAAATGCCATTTCTATGTATGGTAGTGCTATAAGGACACTTGGAATCACAATCTTATAATGTTCCTTATTTAGGTTTTTTAATGAATATCTTTGCATTTAATTTGGTTGTAGATTTTGTTCATCTAATATAAATATGGAGTAAAGTGAAATTTTGTTCATTTAACAAATATGCAACCATTAACTTTAATCAATAAAGAATTTACAAAAATAAAAATTTATTCTTGAATAAGAAATGATACTGTGTCAAATTCAAATTCATAAAACTTAAGAATCAAGTATATAATAAAGGATTCATACGATGCAAATTTAAGACTGTTATGCCTTTGTTCTCGCTAAAAGCAACTCTTTGTTCCAGGTTATTTAGCGTTGAGACTCGACAACTTAGATATAAAAGTGCAAAAAGGCTTCAATCGCCCAATTTCGAAAACCATTATGCAAGATAATGGTTGAACGCCCATTTACATTAGTTGTTTAAATGGGTTGTATTTATAACAAAGCATGTCGCATGCAGCTTAATACACGTTTTTAACAAATTAATGTAATTAGAAAAAAATATTCATTGCTAAAATATATAATATCTAGTATAAAAGTTATTGCGTGGGAAATTTGGTTTGAATGTAAATGATAACTTTTGGGGGTAGGATATGTATATCATCATAGACTTTACCAGTAGTTGGGCGGAGAGGGGTCCCTTGTCCCACAAACAAGGGGTCTCATACACCAATTTGGTGTGGCTTGGCCGTGACCTTAAAAATAGATTATTATTATTATTATCATATGTAATATTTTTATCATAATGCTGCCATACCGATAGGAAGTAAACATATAAATAACGAACACGTATAGAAATATTACATTTCTTTTCACAATCAAACATTTTCTGACTTTGTTACATTTAAAAAAAAAAAATATTCTTTATTATTAAAATGTGTTTATGCAAATTAGCATAAATTCATTTTGATTTTAAATCATTATATATTAAGTGGGATTAAATATTTTGAAGTACAAATATTTTTTAAATTGAAAAAACTATGAAAGATTTACTCTTAAATGAATTTTATTCTTTAAGAGTATTGAAGTTAAAATGGATCTAAGCTGGTGTATGTATATACACACACATCACGTGTCAACTACATATTGATTACATATATAAAAACACCATTTTACTTAATGTGGACATTGAAATATTTTCTTTGGTATTAATTTTTTTTTTAATTCTACTTATCAACTTCATGTTGAGTAGGGAATGAATTACATTTCTTTCTCACACTATGTTCTAGAAAGCACCTTTGAAAGTAATACTAATTTTTTTGCTTTTAATTGCTATAAATGGTTAAGAACATGTGTCTTTCTCACATTATGTTCTAGAAAACATTTTTGAAAGTAATAATAATCTTTTTGCTTTTAATTGCTATAAATGGTTAAGAACATGTGTTTTCTCCTAGAAAGTCACATGTTCAAATCCAAAAGGGGGTAGGGTAAGGTATATATACCTCTGAAAACTTTAGCAGTCAAATCTTTGAGCATATAAAATTCCTTGTCCCACAATTTAATATTTGACTTGGCCATGACATTAAAATTATATATATATCCCACATCCAAATATTATATTTTTTATTAATATTATTTTAAATGTTACATGTTAATTTTATAATAATTTTTTTTAGGATGAGAAGCTTATATATATATATAGATATATTAAAATTTTTATTAATATTATTTTAAATATTATATATCAAATTCATAATAATTTTTTACTATGAATTCATTTATTAAGCTGAGAAGCTTATATTTATTGAAAACTCAGAGATTAATCAATTTTTTAATTAAAAATATAAAGATCAAAATTTAATATTATGACCTATTTCTATTGAAAATTCATAGATTAATCAGTTTTTTAATTAAAAATATAAAGATCAAAATTTAATATTATAACCTTTACACATGTCATTTTATTTCATTAATCATTAAAGCCTTCATCCATCACTAGTTGCTGCTCACTCTATATAAAATTATTTTAATTAAAATGAACATTGAAATAAATAATATATTTCAATGTTCATTTTAATTAAAATAATTTTATNAAGCCTTCATCCATCACTAGTTGCTGATCACTCTATATAAAATTATTTTAATTAAAATGAACATTGAAATATATTATTTATTATCTATATTAATTTTTTTGTTATTAATAATTTTTAAATATATATATTTAACATGGAAGAAATTTTTATAATACAAAATGTAAAAAACAACTTTTCAACCCAACAACAATACTGTAAAAAATTCCACTGATTATATGACAAATGCATTTCATAATAATTAGCACTCTGATTAATCATATATTGCGTACCTGATTGGCAGGCTATTCGATCTCATTGATCGAAGAAAAAAATCAGGTCAGATGCTTCGAGAGAAAAAGGTGGCTTAAAAAATTTGACATTCCAGGTTTGGGGAATGAATCACACTGGCCGAATACCGATGCATAGGTCGGGGAGGACTTAAGCGCGTATGGAATAAGCTTTGGCCAGAATGCGAAGATGAAAAGACACTTATAAAGAGTAACATATTCACATGTTTGGTATCGCCCTCTTAACATTTTCACGTTGAGCTAACTTTTCACTTTTCACTCAAATGAGTGCATTTGAGTTCTTTTTTTATATGGTGTTTTTCATTAGTTTTTAATGTGTTTTATTATGTTGAAAGGTGTATACTTATTAATAATGAAAACAATTAATCACTTTTTAATCTAAAATTCTAATTTGATGGTTAACAATTGAAGATACTGGCATATTCTTAGTCGTCCTCTCAAATCAATGAATGTGATTTCCTCTTCATAACTTTCTTATATTTTTGAATGCATCGGTTAACCTATTTACGTTTTAACATTTACCTAATCATATTAAGAAATTATTGTAGCACTATATGATTGCCACATTTAAATGATTAAACTTTAGATTTAACACGTTGGCTGTAAACGCTCATTTTTTAATTATTCGTTTCATTTTCTGGCTGTGCGTTTCATTTTCTATCCCCGCCTATCGACATTCATTAGCCACGGTTTTGAGTGGCTGTGCTAGTGTATACTCCAACACCATCATGTAGGAGCACCAATAATGGCCAAATGTCATGTTGCATTCTGCCCAACACTTACTGATTCATGGGACAACACGAGGTGTTAAGGTCACTGTTGAGGTTTACACAGGTTTCGATACATTGTGCACTAGTATCATAAGCATAATGTATGCAATGTTATATGCTTTCTTTCATTATGATTGTTTATGCATTGTTATATTTTTTCCTTCATTAATGTTATATGTTCATGATCTCTTCTTTATGATGTTATACGTTCATGTTTTCTTCACATCATTTTTTATTTTTCTTTTTATTATAGCATTGTTTTCATTATTATCTATCAACAATAATAGATTGATATTTTACTATGGTGGTTGGGTTGTGACCCATTGATTATGTTCATAACAATTGTAATACTGCCTTCATTTAATAAAAAAAATTGCAAACAAATTTAATTAATATACAATATTTGATAGAAAAAAATTATTATGTGACTTTCATTTGAAAAAAAAAAATCTGCAATCAAATTTAATTAAGTAAAAAAATATTATGTGATTGCATGTATGTGTTTATCATGGTTATAATGATCTTTTGATACTTTGTAAATACAAAACACACAGTTTAATTTTAATTAATATGTAATATTTTGATAAATGAAAATATTATGTGATTGTATGTATGTGGTTATGATGATCTTCTTCATTACTAATGGTTTGATACTTTTTACTTACAAAACATATGATTAATTCAAATGAATGTAGTTGTGTGTGTAAAGTGACTTTTCTTATAATATGTGTTGAGTGGGCATATTCTACCATTTATTTTTCATTAATGGTGATGTCTTGCGATGGTTTGCAATAGAAAAAATAAGGCATTAAAATCCACCCTCTTCACTTGGTGAGTTATGAAGAAAAGAAAAAAAACAAAATTGATGGTGAATTATGAAGAAAAGAAAAAAAAAATTGTTTGATAGTGGCAAACACTAATGTAAAATATGCCACTTGGTTACTAATTATCATTTCCTTAATGTAAATATGTGCATGGTGGATATATTAACCTTTTTCCAACCATGTATTTATATCCAATGGTGGGGATAATCTCTTAGATTATCTTTGTTGGTTTTCTATTTTTATCTTCTTCCTAAGTAATTTTGGTGATTTCATTCTAACTATTAATTATGTATGGAGGTAAATTTATTGATTCTTAACCCTTAAAATTGAATTACAAGAAACATACTAAAATAAATATAAATATAGAAGAACATATAAAAGAGACAAATAATATTATTCCTATGAAATATATAATCCTTATATTGAAGATTTCAAAAAGAGAGAGAAATGCAAAGGAAACTCTTACCTCTTCTAAGAAAACATCCAATTACAATAACAACACTTGAAAAAACATTACATATCCTTCTAAGAGTATAATTAGTTTCTTCCTAATTATTTATCATCCCATCATTGATGAGAACCAACCACATAATGGGTCTTATTTAATAAAGAGAACCNAGAAAACATCCAATTACAATAACAACACTTGAAAAAACATTACATATCCTTCTAAGAGTATAATTAGTTTCTTCCTAATTATTTATCATCCCATCATTGATGAGAACCAACCACATAATGGGTCTTATTTAATAAAGAGAACCCTTTTACAATAATTAACTATCCACTAACTATCTAATGGGCCTTATTCAAAGAAGTTGGCCTTGTACATGTTAACCCCTTAGTACCCCAAAGTAGGGAGGTTAGGCTAAGGCCCTAACATCTCCCCCTCCCTTTCAAAACCAACATTGTCCTCAAGGATAGAGATGTGGAAAATGTTGTAACATCATTTCTAGTTCCCAAATGGAATCTTTTGAATACATATCTTTCAATTGGATTAGAACTTCCTAGATATTGTGTTGGTAGATTTGATGATCCCTAGTGGCCAATACTACTTTAGTTTGTAGAAAAATGGACCTTTCTTCATCAAGTTTGGGAAGGCTAGTCTGAAGTCAACAATTTGACCCCACTACCTTATCTAAATAAGACACATGAAAAAATGGATAGATCTTGGAGCGGGTTGCAAGAGCCAATTTGTAGGCTGCTTGCCCAATGTGCTAAAAGATCTGATCGGGTCCATAGGACTTCGATGTGAGCTTCTTGTGGCCTTTGTCTTTGAAAGACATATGTTTATAAGGTTTAATATTAAGAAACACCTGATCTCCTCCATTTAATAATGCTCCGAGTAATGCTGATCAACACATTGCTTCACTCAATTTTTATCTATAACCAAATTGTCCTTAAGGGTTCATAGGATGGCCATAGTTTGGTGAGTAATGTGAAATTGAATTCATGACCATTGGATGTGCCAGTGAAATAAGAATAATTTAAAGGGGGATTTTGACCATGAACAACTTCATAGGGTTTCATTTTAGTAGCACCAAGGTACGTTGTATTATACCGCCATTCTACAAGGAGTAACCACTATAATTATTGGTGTTTTTTGTTTGAAGCAAAGAATTAACCACCACATTCTCTCTACCTTTATTATAAATGGTCTCATAATAATATACACGCAACTTAGTGATACACTTGTGTTGATCTAGGGATGATAACCTCTATTATGAAAAATACTTCAAACTATGATGATTTGTCTTGATATGAAAGTACCTCCCGATGAGAGACATGTGCCATGTATCTACTGCATGAAGGATGACCATAGTCTCATTCTCATAGGTAGACTTGCCCAAATTTTTGTTAGACAACTTCTTACTAGTGAATGCCAAGGGATGCCCCTCTTGCATCAACATGGTGTTGACCTCTTCCCTATAGTTCAAGACAAAAGTTTTAGTGAAATAAAACACTATTAAAATGGGTGTAGCACACATGGTTTCCTTTAAACTTGAAAAGGCCTACTTTATGACTCTATTCCATACAAAGACATTCTTTTTTAGTAGGACTATTAAGGGGGTGGCAATTTGTTGATAATTCCCCACAAACATTTTGTAGTAGTTGGTAAGTCCTAAGAAACTACATAATCTCTTTAAGGTTTTGGGGTGTAGAGAATCTTGCATCACCTAAATTTTATTGGGATCCACTCAAACACAATCCTCACTAACAATGTGACTAAAGTATTCTAGCTTTGAAGCATTGAAATCAAATTTGGAATGCTTAATGAACAACTAGTGGTCTCTAAGGACTTGTAAGGATTTATCAACATGCTCCACATGATCATTCTAGGTTTTATTCTATATCAAGATATCGTCAAAAAAATACAAGCACAAAATTACATAGGAATAGCCAAAAAATATTTTTCATAAGGCCATGAAAGGTAGATGGGGCATAACTAAAAAATCATAATGGGCTTCATGTGTGCATAATGTTATGTTAGGAATGTCCTCGTACTTCATCTGGATTTTGTAGATGATGTAGGAGATCACCAATAACTAAGAAGATCATGGATTTCATCCAAGAGATCATTAATAACTTGTAATGTTCCTTACCTGTAACGTCCCCAACCACTAACAAGCTAGGCAACGTCACTACATGACGTCTATCTTAGCTATGATACCATTTTGTAAATTTATATGCATTCATATCTAACACAATTAACAGTTACAACATTCTTTCATGGTACTTATTCATGCAGAAATAACATTAAAACATTCTGACACTATATGCATACAAAAGACATATTCTAACCATACACATATTAATGAGGAATTAATAGTAAGCCTACAAATACAACATATATGATATATCTAGGAATTACTCATCAAGTTATAAAACATATACAATTACACCACATACAATCAACAGAGATTTGGTACTTATCTTTCAATAGATGACCACCAACTGTGTGCAGACCTTCCACGAACCTCCCAGCCTTAGATCATGCTTCTCATCACGCTCAATAGTGGGTCACCCCCGAGTTGGGAATAAACTTGACCTAGGGCAAAGGAATCCTACACCTAGGCTAAGGCTATGGGAACTGCATTGTACAACTGGAAGGATTCTCTCTAAGGAGCCTAGTTACACCCACTTCTCACAGAATCTAATTCTCCACATGCCTATCCCACCTTGTGAATATGCACCTTCATTGTTCCACAATCCATCGGCTGCTCCACTTCCCTTCCAGGGCTTCAACAACAGACCATATAAGGAATTCTCAGAGCTCCGTAGCTGGTACTAGACTCGCTCTAGGAGAAATCACTTCCCAAAAAACCCTCTCACCTGGGAGAGCTGCTCATAGGACTGACAGCCTTCTTCTTCAATCACGAGCCTAAAAACCTGCCTCTTCAATCCACAACCACTAAAATCAGGTAAGGCAAGCAGACGACTCAACAATTTACAGAGGTTCACAAAGGCAGAAATGAATCTGGCTGCGTACTTGTTCAGTGTGTGCGTGAACTGCATAAGGGATGGCCAACATACTGAGGATGAAATCGTTGGAAGTTAAATGTACAGACTGGTCAGAATGTTGAGAGTGAGCAAGGAAAATGGTGAGAATCGTCAGCTTGTAGAATCATGAGAGAGATGCAATCGTGAGTGCGAACTCCTTCGGAAGTTGGCCATAATGGTTCCTCATCCCCAACAAAGGTGGAACTTCCCACATAGATCTGCATGCATCTTGGGAGACACTTGGCTCTCCATGAGGACACTCCTCTCCCCTTGGAGTTTGTTCCTCTCCTTAAAGGAACTTAGGATAACTGGGTTTAATTTCCCAACTTTAGTACTTTTCAAGAATACATTATAATATTCCCTTGGGTTAAGCCCTCAAGCTTAGCCCCTCTTTCCTAGCCTCCCATTCCTTTCCCTACCCAGTGGATCTTAGTCCCCCATAACTCTTTCTTCGTGGTCGGTCTACACACAACGATGTATTTTATTAATAATCTACATAATTACATATACAAAAATCAGGCCCACTGACCTTAGCATCTAGGCTCTTTAGCCTAATAAACACATAATCCTACCATCTTATAATTACTTGGCTCACCAACCTAAAAACATCATTACGTTTCACAGGGGATCGACCTTGGGGTATTACAATCCCCTCCCCTTATTTTTTCATTGTCCTTAGTGCAACTCATTTACATAATATCAACAAGATTTTCAAAATCTTCAAGAAGATGCGCGTAGTCTACCCACATAGCATCTTCAATCTCCCATGTTGTGTCCTCAGGACCGTACCAGGTCTACCAAACTTTTATAATCCTTATGGCTCAATTATGGAGCTGCTTTCTTTTCCAATCCATTATACGCACCCGATGCACCTGAAAAGCTCTTTCGTGTTCCACTTGAATCACATTCCAATCGATAACATGATTAGCATCAGGTACATACTTCTTAAGAAATGACACATGAAATACATTATGTATAGACATGCATGCAGGAAATGCAAGCCTATATTCTATTGGACCAATCCTCTATAGGATTTCAAATGGTCCACAATATCGAGCTTCCAACGTTGAACAATTTCCCAACTTCAGGGAGCTTTTGTTGGCCTTCACTCCCAGGAATACATGATCCCCTACTTTAAATTCCCTGTGAGTTCTGCTCTTATCAGCATAACTTTTATGCATGTCTTGGGCAACCTTCAAATTCTGCTTAATCTTCAACATTTGTTCTTCCATTTCCTTGAGAAACTCTGGCCCAACCACTTCCCTATCAGCTGGGTTGTCCCAACTTATTGGGGTGTTGGAATTTCTGCCATAAAGTGCTTCAAACATGCTCGTCTTCAGTGATTCTTGATACCCATTGTTGTAGGAAAATTCTACCAAGTGTAGATAATATTCCCATTTAGATGGTTTGTCCATCACATACATTCTTAAAATATCTTCTATCACTTGGTTCACCTTCTCTGTCTGCCCATCAGACGTAGGATGATAAGCAATGATGAATTTCAAATTTGTTCTGAACCCTTTGAATAACCCCTTCCAAAACTTTGATGTAAACTTTGGGTCTCTGTCAAACACAATTGTCTTGGGTATTTCATGCAAGCGTGCTACTTCCCTCATATAAATATCAACAACGTTAGTTTCCTTATGAGCAGTCTTCGTAGGAATGAAATGGGCAGCTTTAGTAAGCTTGTCCACCACCACCATGATTACATCATGCTGTTTGTTCGTTCTGGGCAAGCCCATTATGAAATCCATTGTTACCAATTCCCATTTCCACTCAGGAATGGGTAATGGTTGTAGTAAACCAGTTGGGTGTCTATGCTCAGCCTTGACCCTTTGACATTCCAAGCATTTAGCAATAAAATCAACAATCTCCCTCTTCATGCATGGCCAATAATATTGGCTTTTGAGTGCTGAGATTGTTTTATGATATTATGGGTGTCCTGCATAAGGAACATTATGCATTTCTTTTAAAATCACACTCCTTAATTTAGAAGAGTTGGGTACATAGAATCTGTTTATGTACAGAAGGATTCCATCAAATCCCAATTCATAATCCTCAACCTTCTGCTGCATTTTACCTTGCTGTAATTTTGTTACCAATTCCATGTACTGCAAATATAATTTTGCAGCTTCAAAAATTCTTCCTTTGAGATCCGTCTGATACATGCTAATGGTTGTAGCATGCAGTTCATGCACTCTCTTGCTGAGTGCGTCAACCACTTTGTTCTCCTTTCCTTTGATGTGCTTGATATCAAAGTTATACTCTTAGAGGAATTCCAACCATCTACTATGCCTAGCATTCAAAGTAGGCTGATCAAACAACTATTTCAAACCATTATGGTCTGTCCTTAGCTCAAAACTATTTCCCATGAGGTAGTTCCTCCACTTCTTCAAAGCGTGCACTATGGCTGCCAATTCCAAATCATGAGTGGCATAGAGCCTTTCATGCTCTTTCAATTTTCTGGACTCGAAACATAATACAAACCCATTCTAGCTAAGGAATCCACCAAGTCCTTCTTTGCATGCATCTCTGCAAACCACAAAATATTTAGTCGGATCTTCAATCTTTAGAATTAGATCACTAGTTAACAATTGCTTCAATTGTTGAAAACTCTTTTCACATTTTTCTATCCATTGAAACGTCTTCCCCTTCCTTTGCAAGGAAGTGATGGGGTGAGCTATTCTCAAAAACCTTGCAATCAACCTTCTGTAGTAGCCAGATAGACTCATGAAGGATCTGACTTCTGTCACATTCTTAGGTGTTGTCCACCCTTTAATGGCCTCAATCTTTTCAGGGTCCACTGTTACCCCTTCTTTATATATGATATGCCCCAAATAGTGAATTTTGTTTTGATAAAATGAGCACTTTCTCAATTTGGCATACAACTAATGTTCTCTTAGCACTTGTAGCACCATCCTCAAATGATGCTCATGCTCTTCTTCTAACTTGAAATATACAAGAATGTCATCCATAAAAACAATGAAAACTTGTCTAAATATTCCCAGAAAACACCATTCATTAAGCACATGAAAACAACTGGTGCATTTGACAACCCAAATGGCACCACTGTGAACTCATAATGACCATACCTTTTCCTGAAGGAGGTCTTGCTAATATATTATTCTTTAATCCTTACTTGATGGTATCCTGACCTGAGATCTATCTTGGAAAATATCTTTGCATTCTTCAATTGATCAAAGAGATCATCAATCCTTGGTAGAGGATACTTGTTTTTTATAGTTACTTTGTTCAACTGTCTGAAGTTGATGCACAATATCAATGTACCATCTTTATTCTTCACAAACAATACTAGGGAACTCCAAGGTGACACACTTGGGAATATATACCCCTTCTTCAGAAGTTCTTCAAGCTGCATTTTCAATTCCTTTAGCTTTGGTGTACTCATTCTGTAAGGAGTCTTTGATACCGGAGCTGCTCCAGGAATCAAATTAATAGAGAAATCAATATATCTCTTTGGAGGTATTCCTGGTGCCTCCTTGAATACGTCCTCAAAATATTTCAGGATTGAATGATCCTCCATATTTGACACCTTATCCTTGGATTCTTCCTCCATATGGGCTACAAATATTTGACAACCTTTCCTGTAGCACTTCTTCAGCTGCATTGTTGAGATTTCCTGGACAATAACTGCCCTGGGAATTCCTTGGAATGTTTTCTAATTTCCTTCCTCATCCAAGCAAGTGAATGCCTTGTTATGGAAGTCTAATATGGCATGGTGTTGGTCCAACCAATCCATACCAATTAGGAAATCATATGATCCCAACAACAAGATGTGCAAATCTGCCTTGGTACACAGTCCATTCATGCCCACTGGACATGATTTAACTAACTCAACAACTTTCTTCTTGGCTCCTGTAACCAACTGTACCAGCCAAGATTTCCCATGCTTGCTTCTTGGAAAAATAAGTCTTTTCACTACCTTAGGGTCTATATAGCTATGACTAGCCCCCACATCAATTAAAATAGTAAAGGAATGGTTATTGATCATACCTTCAACTTCAATCATGTGTGATTGAAACTCAACTTTCTTGTTGTCCAGGACTGCATAGATCCTTGGTACTCTTATGCCCATGTCCTCCACTATTTTTGCTTGTTGTACATTGTGGACAATTCTTACCTTGTCACTTTTGTGAGAACAATCTCTATACTTGTGGTCTCCTTTACAACACCAACATTGAATGGGTGTCTGCCTTGACCTTTTCCCTCCTACCTCAGCCATTCTATTCTCTCTAAAAGATTGTTGTCCTTGAGGACTATTTCTGAAAAATGGAGTCTTGGTTACCTTCTGCCTCTATTCCTTCTTGAACTTCTTCTTGTCCTCCCAAGCTTCCTGGAAAGTAGGATTTGCTTTTTGTTGACCATATAATAATTTTACTCTCCTTATCGTTTCTTCCAGAGTCTTGGGGTCATCATATTGTATTTTATCACTGATGAAAGATTGCAGCCCACTCAGGTACCTCTGAATATTCACAGTCTCATCCTTGATGAAATGAAAAAACAGAGAGGAGAGCACCAGACACTGGAGATATCAATGAATATGAGAGCGAAGATATAGAGGTTGAATAAAATGTAGCAGAGGATGTTGCACAATATTACTTAATAAAAGTTGTTTCAAAGATAAGATCCAAAGCAAGAATAAATGTACCAATGTATGAAGGAAATTTAGAAGTTGAAGAATTGTTAGATTGGGTACGTGCTATAGAAAAATACTTCAATTACGAAGATATCGAAGAAGACAAGATGGTGAGGCATGTAGTGACAAGACTAAAAGTTCATGGAGCGTTGTGGTGGGATGAACTGCAAGCCAAATGCAGGAGTAATGGTAAGAAGAAAATTAAAAGCTGGGATAGGATAGTAGCAAAGTTGAAATCCAAATTTATCCCAAAGGATTACCAAATCAATCTGTTCAGGAGATTGCAAACCTTGAGACAGAAGATCTTATCAGTGAAGGAGTATATTGAAGAATTTTATAGACTAAACATCAGGGTTGGATAGAAAGAGAATGAAGATGAAAAAACAACCAGGTATATCAATGGGCTAATATATGAAACACAAGAGGAGATCAACATGATGTCTGTTAGTAAAGTTGAGGATGCTTATCAAGAAACCTTGAAAGCTGAAGAAAAATTGTCCAGGAAACAAAGCCAACGAAACAGAGGAGGAAATTCAAGAAGAGGTAACAAAACGAGCAAAGAAAAGTTCCAGAAACTAAAGAATGAAGTTGGCAAACAACATAGTCACCCAGATAAAAGTGGGAGTTCTAAGGAAGGACAACATGGAGGAATAAGCTCTTTTTCCAAAGGAAGAGGAAGAGCCAGAGGAGGTGAAGTTAGATGTTATGCCTGTGGAAAACCATAGCACAAGTCTTGGGAATTTCCTGAGAGAAAGAAAGAAGGAGGAGGCAATGCACACATTGCTGAAGTGCAAAAGAATGTGGAAGAAGAAGCAACAGAAGGAGGAAAGAACCTCATGATGAGGAAAATTCTTCTTAAACCATTGAAGGATGTAGAAAAATCAGTTCAACGAACAAGTCTATTCAGAACTACTTGCAAGACGAAAGACAAAGTTTGCAAGGTGATCATAGACAGTGGGAGTACTGACAATATAGTATCCACAAAGATGGTGGAGAAGCTGGAGTTGAATACAACTGCACATCCAAACCTGTACAAGGTATCATGGTTGCAAAAAGGACATCAAGTAATGGTAAGTCAATAATGCCAAGTTGAATTTAAAATAGGAGGTTATAGGGATGAAATATTGTGTGATGTAATTCCTATGGATGTTTGTCATATTTTATTGGGGAGACCATGGCAGTTTGACAGAAAAGTTATTCATGATGGATGAAAGAATACTTATACCCTAGAAAGTAATGGTAGGACACATATGTTGTTGCTAATGGAAGGCAAAGAGAAAAAGAGGGAATCTAGTTCAAGCATACTTCTCATGAGTGGGAAGGAACTCTTGAAAGAAGTCAAGAAGGAGAAAGAAATATAGTTTGTTGTAGTGAGGAAGGCTAGAGTTATCCTTACAAATAATTTCATGGAAGATTTGCCTGAAGAAATCCATGAACTGTTAGAAATTTTTTCTAACATAGTAGTGTATGAGTTACCACACTCATTTCCACCCATTAGGAGTATAAGCCATCATATTGACCTTATTCTAGGAGATAATTTACCAAACAAATAAACTTATAGGTTGACACCTAGAGAGAATGAGGAATTCAAAAATCAAGTCCAAGAATTATTGGATAAAGGTTTAGTCAAGGAAAGCCTAAGCCCATGCGCAGTGCTAATTGTGTTAAGTCCAAAGAAGGATGGAGGATGGATAACGTGTATAGATTCCAGAGCCATCAACAAGATAACCATTAGGTATAGATTTCCTTTACCAAGGATGGATGGTTTGATGGACTGTTTGAGTGGAGAAAGCTATTTTTCCAAGATAGACTTGAAGAGTGGATATCATCAAATAAGGATGAGAGAGGGAGATGAATGGAAAAAAACATTCAAAACAAATGAAGGATTGTTTGAATGGTTGTGTTATCACTCCAAGAAACCCTTTGTGGTTGCAGACCAAAGGTTCTTGGTAACTTAAGAAATGAATATTTTTGTTTTTTGTAAAGGTGGATCAATGGGATAACTCAATTCAACTTATGGCATTCAGACATCAAATGATAAACAAATAGATAGTGCTCTCCAAGATTGGTTTAACAGTAAGATAGCTTTCAGTGGGTGAAGAAAATATTGCTCATAAACCAGTGCAAAGCAGGGTCTAATAAACAACTAAAGAGACTGATTATAATGTCATGAACCAAACAATAGGATAACAAC
>SNQJ01S0081709.1:33180-43701 GCA_010110895.2 Picea sitchensis
TTCTATCAGCAGACATGAAAGTTGTGAACTGTCTTCCTTAAACTGCAAATCTGGAAGATATGGGTTGCCCTCAGCATCTACTGTTGCTCCAATACTTTCACCTGTTAAACTTTCAATCTGCTCGTCATCTTTCAATTTTTCAAAGGAGGCAATATGATCTTGATAACAGTCTAAGATAGTGGATGCATTTGGTGTACAGTTTAAAGCATCTATACTATGGCCATCTTCATGTAGATCATCACTATCTTGGTCATGATGAGAAGCATCTCCTGCTGTAGCATATTTCACATAACTATCTGGTTTCTTATTAAACAAATTGAAATCATGACAACATTTAGGGTAGAGAAGGTCAGCTGAATATATCTCCTTACAAAATAGATGAAAGGCAGCATGAAAGTCAGCTAGAGAGATGACACTTGCATTTGGAAGGGACCGACACCAGTCAAGAACAATTCCATCTAAAGAAAACTTAAACAACTTAATTTGCACATCTTCATGTACAATTTCAAGCCGGTTAATGAATTCATGGAAATCCAACAAATGTTCAGCTGGCACTTCCCACTCCTCACCACGAAATCTAGGAAGACTATTCTCCAATTCATCTCTAGCAGGTACTTGAATAGGGAAACCAACAATGATAGCGAAAAATCCGCGAGCATACCTCTTGGTTAAGATTTTGTTCATGTCATACTAGTGGAGTAACCAATAGATCACGGTCCCTTCGTAGATGCATGATAGATGATTACAATCGATGAGTGTCTATTCCTTGTCTATCATCAAAAAATAGAACTATGTCGTCTCTCAGGGAAGCTAAGCGAACTGCAGCTCCCGACGAGCATCATTTTATTTATCACTCAAGAAACCTTTGTGGTTGCGGACCAAAGGTGCTTGGTAACTTAAGAAATGAATATTTTTGTTTTGTAAGGTGGATCAATGGGATAACTCAATTCAACTTATGGCATTCAAACATCAAATGATAAACAAATAGGCAGTGCTCTCAAAGGTGGTTTAAGTGAATGGCTTTAGGTGGTGAAGAAAATATTGCTCTCTTAAACCGGTGCAAAGCGGTATAATAAACGTATAACTAAAGGCCGATTATAATGTCATAGACCAAACAATAGGATAACGACTATTCAAGGTTTGACAACAATATATAACAGTGAAGAAGAAATGGGAAAAGCACTTACCAAAATGAAGAAACGTCTTTTGTATTAGCAAGTGAAAAGTCTAAGTACTGAAACATTCTTTGTATCGAATGTCGAACCCTTTGTTACTCAAATGTCCTTTGGCTTTATAATACAAGATCAAATCTAGATCCATGAAAAATGGATCAGATTTGCTAAAAATAGTCAAACCAACAAGTGTAGATGAGATCCTATAAAAATGGATAAGATTCTAAAAAGAAATCAAAAAAAAGAAAAGAAAGGAAGATCAAGTCTTAGATGTAGTCTTGCGGACAACCTCCCAAATTTGTTTATGACTCTTCAAAAGATGAAATTCAATTTCTTTAGTTGACCAAAAATCCTATATTTTTTGCCTTTGAAAAAGACACCAAATTTATTTGAATAACCTCTTATGATCTTAACCCACACAAATAGCAATCCAAATCTGGCTTTATAATTATTAAGCCGTTTGTCTATTCCAAGGGTTTCATCTCATTATGCTTCAAAGATTTCTGATGTTGAAATTAAAAGATAGAATTCGAATTTGCTGAGTTGACCAAAAATCCTATATTTTTGCCTTTGAAAAAGACACCAAATTTATTTGAATAACCTCTTCTGATCTTAACCCACACAAATAGCATTCAAATCTGACTTTATAATTCGCCATTTGTCTATTCCAAGAGGTTTCATCTCATTATGCTTCAAAGATTTCTGATCTGGGCGAAATTTCGAAAATTCTGGTTAAAACAGGCTTTCGGTGGTTAACTGGAAAGATTCTGTGCGAATTTACCATCGAAAGTGCAGCTTTCGGTGGTTAATGAACAATCGTCCTGTTCGCCTAAACCACCGAAAGTCAGAATTTCCAGCAAAAAATGCCTTTGGTAAAAATTAATTTTCTCAGCCATGGAATATCTGTTTCGCACGTTCAAATAGTCGATTTTTAACTACAGATCATAAGATTTCCAATGATGCAATCGGATTTGGATTTGGAGCTAGGGAAGCTGGAAAAATTTTCCCTACAAGATTAGGCATTTTTCCTTCAAAAATGCCGGTGCGTTTTTGAGAGTTAACAGGTTGGTCATGCCATTTGGGTTGATAAATGCACCAAGCACATTTATGAGATTGATGAGTGAAGTGTTGAAAGACTTCATGGGAAATTTTTTCATAGTATATCTGGATGACATACTAATCTTTAGTAATACAGAGGGAGAACACTTAGGACATTTGACATCAGTGACTGAAAAGTTGCAGCAAGAAAAATTGTTGATAAATCTGAAGAAAATCTCTTTTATGAAGAAGAAACTCATATACTTGGGTTTCGTGATATCTTCAAATGAATTGAATATGGACGTAGAAAAGGTGGGAGCAATCAGAGAATGGATATCGCCAAGCAACATATTTGAGGTAAGAAGTTTTCATGGGTTAGCAATCTTTTATAGAAATTTTATCATAAATTTCAGTGGTATATGTGCACCCATGCTAGACATTGTGAAGAAGAAACACAAGTATTTTAAATGGATAGAGGAAGCTAAAAAGAGTTTCAAGGTGTTGAAGGATAAGATCACAGAACAACCAATTCTGGTCTTACCAGATTTTGGAAAAACATTTCAAGTGAGATGTGATGCAAGTGGATTAGCTATTAGAGCAGTCTTGAGTCAGGATAATAGTCCAGTTGCTTATTTCAGTGAGAAATTGAATGACACCAAGAATAAGTATTCCACATATGACAAGGAATTTTATGCAGTGATTCAATCTTTGAACAAGTGGAGGCACTATATAATTACTAAAGAATTTGTCTTGTATAGTGATAACCAAGCTTTGCAGTTCATTACTAGGCAAGAAAAGTTGAATCAGATACATTCTAAATGGGTATAATTTATGTAAAATTTTACTTTTGTCATCAAAAATATTGTTGGAACTATTAACAAAGTTGCAGATGCTTTGAGTAGGAGGAGTTTAATTGTACATGAATTCCAAGTGGAGACCTTAGGGTTTGAACACCTCAAGGAAATGTATAGATAAGATGCATATTTTAAGGAGGCTTATGAAGCATGAAAGAATCCTTTGTTGGGAGACAAAAGCACATGGACTGAATATTTGATCTAGGATGGATTATTGTTCAAAGGAATCCAACTATGCATACCAAAATGCTCAATGAGAGATAACTTGCTGAAAGAGAAACACAATGGAGGTTTAAATGGACATTTTGGTCATGATAAGACATTTGCACAGCTGAGGAATTCATATTATTGGACGAGCATGAGGGCATAGGTGAAAAGGTTTGTGAACAAATGCATAATTTTTCAGTATACAAAAGGAAAACAACATAACACTGGTTTGTATCAACCATTACCCATTCCAGAGAGGTTGTGGGATGCAATCACTATGGATTTTGTTTTGGGATTGCCTAAAACTCAAAAAGGGAGAGATTCCATATTTTTCATGATGGATATATTTTCAAAAATGGCACATTTCATATGATTCCATAAGAAAAACGATGCTACACACATAGCCAATTTGTTTTTCAGAGAAGTAGTGAGACTACATTGATTTCCGAGGAGCATAGTCTCAGACAGGGATACCAAATTTGTAGGACACTTTTGGAGGAATCTATGGAAGAGGTTGGGGACAAACTTGTCCTTTAGTTCATCATATCACCCTCAGACAAATGGACAGACTGAACTAGTAAAAAAGAGTTTGGGAAACTTGTTAATAATTTTAGTCATTGAGCAAGGTCATTAATGAGATCATATTCTGGCACAAGAAGGATTTGCATTCAACAATCTAGTGAACATGAGCACAAGGAAAAGTCCATTTGAAATTGTGTATGATATACAACCAAGAGGGATTACAGAGTTGAGAGACCTGAATCAAGATGACTTCAGAAGTGCTGGAGTAGAGGATTTTGCAATGAAAATGCAGAAACTCCATGATAGAGTCAGAGAACAACTACAGGATAGAAACCATAAATACAAGGACATAGTTGATAAAAAGATGAGATAATTTCAATTCAAAGTTGAAGATGAGGTTTTATCTCATTTGAGAAAAGGGAGGTTTCCAAGGGGAACGTATAACAAGTTGAAGATGAAGAATATAGGACCATGTAGGATTCTCAGAAAATTCGCAGCCAATGCTTATGAAATTGAGTTTCCAGACAATGTTGGGATATCACCAATATTCAATCTTGCAGACCTGTATCCTTACAGGAGAGATGAGGCTGAAGAATCAAATGATCAGAAAGAAGTTCAATGGTAAGAAAAATTACCCACAACATAAAAAACTCAGATGGATAAAATCATTGAACAAAGAGATGGAAAGAAGACCAGGAGGAAGACATATCCTGAATACTTAGTGAAGTGGAAAGATCATCCAGTAGAAGATTCAAGTTGGGTCACAGAACCTAATATTTTGAAGCATGGAAAAACAATGCAGGAGCTCATGGACAGGAGTCCATGAAAATTTTAACCAGAGGAGTATGATGCAGGAGCATCGTCTTCAAAGTCAAAGATGCAGGCATGGAGGTAGGGACATGACATCTCAACATTTAATTCATAAGTAAATCGAGTTGTTGAGATATTTTGGAGACAACATTTTTCTAATGTAACTTGTTTGTAAAGTCTTATATCAAAGTAAGAGATTGTATATATGGAGTGTTGACTCTTATCTGGAAATAACTGGTAGTTATTGTAATAGAAAAAAGTAGGTAACCGCTAGGAGTTTGATAGGATAGGTTGCAGACATGATGAGATATCTCGTGGAGCCAGTCCTTAGATAGTTTTTGTTGTTGTATTGTAGCATATAGAATAGAGCATAGAGATAGGGAGATAGAGATCTGTATAACAGAATAGAGTAGAAGAAAGACACAGGGAAGAAAAGAAATATATGTAATTTGTTTCATGAATGAATAGAACATGCAGAATTGTCCCAAATCTTGGGCTGTGTTCATTTTGATGAGTGATTGAATGAATGTTATATTTTGTGTGTATGATTCATTTCATTTTGTTCATGTATGATTATTCAAAGAGTTGATTGTATGAGTTTGTGATGAAACTGGATAAGTTTCAATTGTTTCTCTTCTGAAACTCATATGCAAGGTGTGCATCTCGAACATAAGGAGCGCATCAAATGATTCTCAGATTGAATAATAAGAGTTTAGAGAGAGAGAAGAGAAAACTTAGACCAGGCGAAATGAGTGCAGAACGTCAAGAAGTGACCAAGCATCGAAGAACCAGAATAGAGGAATGCCAGGAGGGAGAAAACTATTTATTTCCAAGAAATCTTTTGGAACTGAGTTATCAAAATTCCCAAACGCAAGGAGTGTGTGGGAGATAGAGATTCTTTAAGGATCAAGCTCAGAAGGGATAGCACTTTTCATAAGTGTTGACGAGATCCAAGAGTTGGACTTGTAGGAGGAGAAAAGGTCGGGACCTTTGAAGACTGAGAAATATTCTAAGTCGAAAGAGATAAAAATCTTAGGAGGAGGAATGACAGTGGCCATTGGATCATAGTGCAAGGGATCAAAAACCGTCTGATTGGAGAAAGGTTCACAAGACTTAGTGCTTCGCACACTCGGGAGAGAGAACTTGCCAAGAGTTGAGATTTGAGATTTTCGAAGTTCAAAATTCCAAAAATCTAAAGTGATTCTTAATCGTCTGATCAGTTGAAGAAGATTTGAGCCGTTAGATCAACTGAAGTAAATCTCAAGCGTCAGATTGCTCAAAGTGAATCTGAGTCGTCAGATCAATAGTTTTAGGAAATCCATTCGAGAGTTTCTCAATTTATATTTGAGATTCGCGAAGTCCGAAGAGCCAGAAATCCAAAGTGAATCTTAATCGTTCGATCAACAGAAGCATATCTGAGCCATCAGATCACCCAAAGTAAATCTCAAGCGTCGAATTTCCAAAGTGAATCTGAGCCATTAGATATTGTGAGTTGAGGAGAAGGAGAAGTTTGAGAGTTGAGATTTCCGAAGTCCGAAGTTTCGAAAATCTGAAGTGAATATCAAGCGTCAGATCACCTGAAGTGAATCTGAGTCATCGGATCAAGAGAGGAGACATGGCGAAAATCTAAGAAATCTGGATAAATATCCGAAGTAATTAGTAGCCATCAGATCTAAGGGAGATGTGGCATAAATCTATGCACTCTGGGTAAATACCTGAAGTAATGATTGATCTTCAGATCAAGAGGACACGCGTTAGTGGATTACAGCCTTCGGATAAAATCCATTGGAAAAAAGGTGAGGTTTAAGATTTGAGATCTCAGAAGTTCGAAGACTTGAAGGAGATCTTGATCATTGATCAAGAAGAGGGTCACAAGACCATTGATATAGGTTGAAAGTTCAAACACCCGAAGTAGAAGCATGGCCGTTGATTTAGGAGGACAGGTGTTCGTAGATCGTCAGCTCTAGAAGACTGAAGTACGAAAGAAATAGGGGTTTGAGATTTGAAAAGTTTGAAGTCCGGAATCACGAAGGAGATCACATCCGTTTATTTAGAAAGAGTAGATCTGGTCCGTAGATTTGTAAAGGGCAGATCTGATCCGCTAGTGCAGACAATACCGTCCATATCGGGAGATTGGTAGTCCCATAGCATTGCGGGGACAGGAGTTGCGTGAACCTTAAAAAGATGAGGGTGGGATGCAATCCAGACCGTGGTTTTAACAAGAGGACACGTGGAGGCTCGAGGAAAATTGTGGGCTGAAAAGTATTTTGATCCCAAATCGCTTTTGGTTGTGCCTGTAATCACGTGGTTATGTGAAGTTATCGCCCAAGGTCACATCGAGAGGGGGCTTATCAGAAAAGGAGCTAATGCCCAGTACTCTGAGATTTCACAGGAGAGTGAAAGGGAAGGTCACGGGTGCCATTAAACCTGCACCAAGAAGCCAAAAGGGACTGTTTTTAGTCACAGAATGAGACCATCGAGGTTTCATAGAGTCATTCGACTCAAGAATCAGATATCCTTGACTGGGAGGTGTTGTCCCTTGACCAAGTTTTGTGGATTCTTGGTCATGTTTGACCTATTTTTGGGACTTCGACAAGCTGTCAAAGGTGGAGTGCAAGATGAAGTGGAGATCACGGGATCTCGGCCCCTTTTTAGGGATTTTTGGGTTTTGGGATTATGTAACTGGTATGGGAATGTCAGCCCATGGGTTTACCCATGCTTAGGCCCACTTTTGTAATGTATAGATAGAAGACTAGGCGATGTAATAGGTGGTAGTGGTGAAAGTGGTAAATAGTGCTAAGTGTTAATCCGATCTGTGTGATCAAGGGATTGTAAGAGTGCTAAGTGCTAAGTAATTTCTTTGTGCATACTGTGTGAGACTTGTATATTTACATGCAAGTAATTGTAATAAGGCTTGGTGTTGTACCCTAGCTCGAAGAAGGAGGATCTAGCAGAGTGCACACATATCTCCTGTCTTCTGTGGAGTAGGATTTTGATGTTATGTGCCTATAAGAAGCTTGACCAAGATAATAAAGAAGAAGAGTTGGTGGATGTAGCCCCAGGGTGGAGGTGAACCACATACATGTTATGTTGCTATTCTTCGTGTAATGTGTTTATGTCTTTATGTCTTTACTTGCTAAGTGCTTTGATATAGATAGATAGATCTATTTATGCTTTATGCTAACAATGAATATGGATGTTAGATATGACCTTTGTGAATGTGCTTAGTGCTTGAATCTACTAGATATAATCTATCTCTCTATTCTAAGTGCTTAGATACGTCATATCTGACTGAATGATGCGATGTTTTGTTTTATCTGCGGAGTAGATAATGGTTGAATATTGATGAACTGTCGATGCTAAGTTCTCTATTAAGTATTAAAATCATAGATCTGTGTCGCAACTAAGGTTGCAAACACTTGAGTCCTACAATGACCCCTGCCTCTACCTCAGGTGAGACTTCATATTCTTCACGGGTGTTACCGAAAGGGCCGGTAGTTAGGATTTTTTTGGTGCGCTATTGTAGAGTTGAACCCTGCGTCTTCCCCTATGCCAACAAATGGTTCCACTGTCAGGACCTGAAACTGTGATTGCTCGAAACTAAGGAAGAAGAAGCTTTGTGCAAATATATGACCTCAAACTGTGATTGCTGGGAACTGAGGAAGAAGAAGATTTGTACAAATATTTGATCTAAAACTATGAAAGATCTGTGCGTAGATTTGTTTCCCTAGTGCACAACATTCTACTTAACCTGTGAAACTCTGTGCCAAGAAAAGAGGTCAGATATGAAGAAAAGAGGTAATATCTGGAAGTTCTATGCTCTGATAAAGGTAATAATAGTGAAACGTTTTAGATCTGAAAGATTTGTGCTCTGTAGAAGTAAGATAAGTGGTTTTTTTTTTTCAATAGTATGGATCTAGGTACATTTGAAAGATTTTGTCCTAGCTTGAAAAATATGGCACTAATAGATGAAACAAGGTTTGATATGAGTAGATTTGATAAGAATAATGAAAGATATGTTATACCTATGCATAAAAAGAATGTTTGGACTAACAAGTGGATGCAGGATCCTAGAAAGAAATGTTTGCAGGTTAGCTACTATGATCCTAGCATGTAGTACAGGAAGAGTTGGGGATCATTTAAAAGAAAGAGAGGATTAACCCTTTGTTACAATTGCAGAAAAATGGGACATCTTGCTAAGGAATGCCCTGGGAGAAGATCTAGTTGTCTTTGTTGCAAATCTATGGACCATGAAGTATTGGATTTCCATAGAATGATTGCTAAGCTTGAAGGAATGAACATAAGACAAGAAAACCCTAAGGTAGATCTAGAAACTAAGATTATGGTAGAACCCCAACAAGAATCAGAGAAGGTATTGCTACAGATTAAAGAAACCATGAATGACTACCGACATGTCATCTTATCAGAGATCTTCAAAGAAAAAGAATGCATAGAAGAAAGAATAGGAGACCTCGACATTGACTGTGTTCTAGATGAGGAAACACAGGTGAATATCATGACAGAAAGAACTTGGGAACTTTTAGGGAAGCCTGCTATGAATCCTTCATTGGGAGGAATAGGGTTATTTAGAGGAAAGTTGATAAACCTATGTGGAAATCTCACCCAGATATCTATGAATGCCAATGGAACTTCGACAGAGGAGCATTTCGATATTGTTAAATTTATTGAGAATAGTGGCCCATTTACCATGTTACTAGGAAAACCTTGGATTGAAAGAGATCAAGCCAAAAGGAAGTGAGAAGAAGAAGTTTTAGAGAAGAAGAAGCAAGAGTTAAAGGATTTCATGACTCGAAGGATCACACACTTGATTGAAGAACATGAGAACAGATCGAAGCTGTTTAAAACCAGAGACCTGGATATCGAAGCTACAAGAACACTAGAAGACCCATAGAAGACTGGAGTACCTAATCCAGATAAAGAAGAAGTATTACCCTTGAATCTTAGGAAAGAATATCAACAACGTAGAGAAATTGTGCCGAAATAAGATAAGAATCAGAATGGAAAAGGGAATACCGAGACGAATCTCACTGGAAAGAAAGATAGAAAGCTAAGTAAGAAGAGAGCTAAGATCGACAATTTACAGAAGGTTCAAGAGGGAACTTCACAGAAAGAGAATTTGCAAAATTGGAGCTTCGTCGGGATATTAGAACAACGTCAAATGGCACTTTGCATAGCGAAGCAATATAGCCATTGAGAACAATATAACCATTAGGCTGATCCCCCGAACGGGTAGAAAGGCATTTATGGTTCGCCACTAGACCATTGGACCGCACCGTAATGGACATAACAGAGTTAATGAAGGATTCTCACCCATTGCAAGAGATCTGTTGCCAAGTTATCTATTTATCCCGTCGTGACATGCACCAAGAACACTTTTTCTAACCGCGAATCTGAGCCCATGGACTCGTTGATTTTGCATAGTGATCATTGTGCTATTTACCTCTATCCCATTGCAATGTTTAAGTTACTCATCGAACCTGAGATTTCCACCCCCGAGCGTGTGTGTCAGATGAGTTCAATGCAACAAAGAAAGTTGTCGAAGAAGTTCCCATCGACCTCATTACTAAAAGAATAATGTCGACATCTGCAGGTATACAGACTTCATCGACGAGAAAAGTGAAAGTCTCTCCATCAACTGCTTGCAGAGCCAGACCATCTTGACCATCAGCAGAAAAGAGAACCAAGCACAGAGATGACCTAGCAAATGCAAAGTTGATTCCGACCATATTTCCTGATTACATCCCGCGTCTCGCTGGAGCGGTGAATCGTGATAGTGTGCCTGTAAATTCTAACCTTGTACAATGTCTACTGTAAACAGATATTCAGAAAAGAACAGAAAAGATACAATGGCAAATACAAACATTACACAGAGATTTTTCCCCTGGAAACCCAAACCA
>SNQJ01S0081709.1:50047-60527 GCA_010110895.2 Picea sitchensis
TTGGGACTATCTGATCAGCTTTTGTGATGTGCTATCCTTGGGGATTGATGCGCTACTCTTTGTTTGGCTATCTAGCCTAGGGTTTTCTTCCGGAGGAATTCTCAATCAAGGTTAAGGTGCTTGGAGGGAGGCTTCGGCTTGTGGTTGGGTGACGAGGGTATCGTCAATGGTAAAACGAGCACACCATCTTCTATATTCTAACAACAACATCAGAAATATGACTACAAATGAGCTAATATGTTTGTAATACTTGCACAAAATTAACTTATCTTGAAGAAAAGTGTGATTGATCTTCCATTCTACAATCATCTCATGTTCTTTCTTAAGATCAATTACTTGATTTGAAACAATTATAGGTGTGTTTCTTGCATGAGCTTCCTTTCTTAATTGTTCCATTATTTGAAGAGATTTATTTTCTTTTAAATTATGAGCATGTACAACATATTCCTTGCTTTCTTTGATTAAGTGATATTGATTATGTTCCCTGTAGAAGATTGCTTTGCGATCATACAAATAAGGACTGCGTAATACCATTCCACATTCATCGATTGGCACCACATCACATGTTAACTTATCCATAAACTTAGATGAAATTGAAAAATTTAATGTGCATTTCTTTGTTATGTGCAATTCATGATTGTTGCTTATCCATTTAAGTGAGTAAGGTTTATGATGCATCTGAGTATTTAATCCCAATTGTTTAACCACTTCCTCTGAAATCAAGTTAGATTGAGATCCACTATCTATCAATGTGTCAAACTTAGTATGTCTCATTATGACCCTTATGTGAAACAATTTACTTCGAGAATAAAATCCATCACCAATTTTACCTATCAAACCAACCACTAAAATTTTAGATTCATCATCTGAATCTGATCGCAAGTTTGTTGGTCGTGTTGCTACTGAAATTGTTTGCCTCCCTTTCCTCTCTTTGAACCACTTCGGTCTCTTCTCAGGATGCAATTGCCGGAAATGGTCCTCATCATGCCCTTCTTTCTTGCAATTCTTGCAAGAGGGTTTCTCTTCCTTTCTTGCCACTGGATTTTCCTTCTTTCCATTCCACCTCCTTTTTTCCTCTTTTCTCGAAGACGATTCCTCTGATACACCAACTCATGTTTTTCCTTCCTCAATGTATGCTGCTTGAACATAAACCTCATCAAGATTAGTATGTCCAAACATAAATATAGTGTTACAACTATGTGCAAGTAAACCTCCCATATACTTCATAAGAGTTTCTTAGGTATGTAGAGGAATATCTAACATCAATGCCATTTTACAAAATCCATCTGTGTATTCTTGCATTGCTTTTCCCTTTCTTAGTTTAATACCTTGTCATTCAATTAAAGCATTCTCTTTATAACCCAAAGGACAAAATTTCTTTCTAAGTGCATAAACAAAAACTTGCCATGATGGAAATACATTGCCCACTTGTTGCGTGCCATTTTGAAACTTGCTTTTCCACCAGATGAGTGTTGTGCCTACAAGTCTAAGTGATGCCAACTTGATTTGAGTTGCCTCATCCTTGATTTGTTGCACATAGCAATAAGCCTCCATCTGTCTGACCTAGTTATCAAGCCTCTCTGCATTGACTTCACCATCATACATAGGTAATTCAAATTTCACATCAAGCTTAAGTAAAGGCATTTCATTTTTATGTTTATGGACATGTTTTCTTGCTGTGTATTTGGAACTTGAACTTGAAGAAGAAGAAGTTGATGGAGAAGAAGGAGGTGAAGTAGGAATTTGAGGAGAATCCTCTCCTTCTTCACTTTAAACCTTTGAAGATTAACCTAGAACTGGTCTCTTCTGTTCCAAGTAATCCTCATATAGAACCTTCATCATCTCCAACATGGCGAAGAGAGTCTTTAGAAACTCTTTCTCATCATGATAAATTCTTTCTTTCGATGCCATCTTCTCACTTTGAGAAGTTTTGTTTATCTATCCAATCTCAGGATTCTCACCAATAAGATCGCCTTCACCATAATTCATCTTTTCCCTGGTAATTATGCAAACTTAAAAACCAACCATCAACTAGATCTAATACCACTTGATCCGAAAAGATCTTTTAACTACAATGGTTGAGTTTTAAAGCATGAGTTAAATAACTATTTAGGAAGTTTAATGAAAGAGGAAGAATTATAGATGAAACATAGCATCCATAAAGAAATATATAGATCTAGAAATAAGCATTAATAAACAACAAACCATAAACAACAAAGTTGATAACAGAGTTTGACAATATCACGTACATCTCCGGGCCTTTGTTTCAATGTGTGAGGCTTTCTTATTTCTGTTCAAATCTTCAAATGTACAGCATAAAAGTGCCAAATGGGTTACAAAATGATCTAGTTGTGTTCTACCATATCTCAAGAACCCAATAAAACTGATGGCACTGAAAATGGATGAACGAAGCTCCTAGAAATGGCCCGCAAAGGTGCTCTCCTTAATGGCTTCCCCTGCATAAAAATGGCTTTGCCTCAACAATTCTTCAACATTTTTCTATTCTAAACCTCCCCCTTTGGCTTAAAGAACCTCTGTTTTATATAGGCCTAAAGTTGGTAACAAACTCCCAACTTCCCCCCCAAGATATAGCCTTAAAAAGGACCCAAGATCCTCCAAAAATGGATTAAATCTCCCAAAACTACCGAAAAAATCCATAAAATCATATATTATAGTTTTGAAAACCCACTTTTTGCAAATAATATAGGCGCAACCCCTAAAATTCAGGCTCCTGGCCACTTGGACGCCTCCATGTGGCCTCAGGTTGGTGCACTGGTCCTTAGCCCCCTTGATCTTAGGCCCTGGTCATATGTTGCAAAGGCCATATGGTCGCAGGATTTTCTTCCACATGCTCATTTGAGTGGTTAGGCTCCTGGTTATAACCCCCTGTTCACGCGCCTGGGTCATATGGTATGGTTCCATACTAAGAATAGAATTGTGGGCTAACAAAATGGAAATCTGCACCAACCTTTATGGAGTAAGGACATATGGTAAAGTCCCCGGATGGGGTGCCAAGCGGGCGATCAGAGCACGTGGAGGAGCAGCTCGAGCACATGGAGATGCCATCGGGGAGGACATTAAAGGAGGCCCCTCCTCCCAGCCGCGGGCAGTTAATACCAGCCCCTGCCTCCGTGAACACTGAATTATGATGGACCTATTCGCATGAGCTCCGGGAACGGAACGCCAGAGCATTAATCTCTCGGCGTTAATGGTCCTCACCTTGCTGGAGTATGTATTATGCAGATGCGAGGGTTATGGTCATGTCTATGGATCTCATGTGAATTCACAGCGGCCTGCCCACCTTCGCAGAGTAGGGAGCTCCTCCTTTGCGCACGCCATGCCAAGAATTAGAGGATGGCCATGACGGGGTGCAGGCTGGTATGCAGTCGAATCTCGACGGAAGCGCCATAAGAAATTTTCCCAAGCAATTCGAGAGGCTCGAAGGAAACGTAGAACCAGCATCACCACAATTCTCTCACCACCCCGAACATTTGGGGAGGAAGACCCACCCTTCATGCACTCACAGACTGCTCTCTCCTCGGGAGACCCTCCATAGACTTCCATCGCTCCGAGCGAGACCTACGCGGCCTGCATAGTGGTGGAGGAGATACCAGGCTGCGCCGGGGAAGAGGAGACACCCGCCTATGTCACTGGAGAACAGGAGCACCCGCCAAATGCTACCACTATGGGAGACCCTCCACAGTCTCCTATTGCTCCTAGTGAGACCTACGCGCCTTGCGTAGTGGAGGAGGAGATACCAGACTACGACACCGAAAAACAGGAGCACGAGACGGGAAAAAATAGAGGACCGGAGTTGATTTGAGAGGAACATGAGTTGGAAAGGAACTCACCACCGCTACTACACCCCAACCATCTCAAGCTGATATTCGAGATGCGCAGCCTTGTGGATGACCAGGCTTTTCGCACCATGGGAATCCACCAACGACTCGATTTTCTATACGCGGCCTACTCCGACGCCATTCCTCGACGCCAGTGTCCCACCTATGCACAGCTCTTCATCTTCCCCGGCAATGCAACAAGCTCAACTGATTAGGTTCTAAGTCTCCATAGTTTAATGTTGTTTCTTTTTATTATGCACCAGAGCTGTCACTCTCCTGTTCCTAGTTTAATTTGCTACTGTCTAGTTTTCTATACATGGATAAAATCATAAGAAAAAATCCCTGGTTTCCCTCGGGCAGGGTGGCGTAACCTTGTGCCTAATTTTGATCATCACCATGGACAAGCCAGCTGTCCTGGTTTCCTCTGTTGGCAGGACAGCTGGCTCATGCATGCTAGCTGTATGTTTTTTGTGACAGTTTAATACAAAGGTCCTACTTTTTATTTAAAAAAAAAAAAAGGACATATGGTAAGGTTCCATGCAGGTGCGTCGAGGGCTGGGGCCTAGCCTCGACCCTAATCTCCACCCACATTACACTTATTTTTTAATTCAAATATTTTATTTGAACTATGGTAAATACGAATCAACGTGGGCGGGCTGGTAGCCTGACCTTTCCAAAATACTCGCCACCCAGACCAGAGGTCACGGGTTCGACCCCGCTGTACTCCAAATTTTTTCCATTCAACCACTAACTAATGGAGGGGTGCCACATGGAAGCCTAGGACTGGGCCACATGGCACCATGCTATTTTCCAATAATATGCCATGTGTCAAGCTCAGATTCGTCCACCCTGTCAACACATGTCTTCCCAGTCAACATCCACTGTACCTGCCATGTCACTATATGGTCATATGACCTGTATAGTCAGCTGCCACATCAACACTATATGGATTGTACAGACATTACAATCAACATTTTTTTTTGCATGTTTGACAAAACAGACAAACAATGATATCTTTTGCATACGGTGTCCGTTTGAGCCCGTTCAAGTTGCGTTGGGTGCGTATCAACAAGGTATACACACATGTTCGTTTTGAATCCATTATGAGAACTTTGTTTAGGCCTTCCTTGACCCATTTTGATTCCTATATCCATTCTGGATCACCTAGGTAATTGGAATAAATTAGTGATCATATCATCTTCATGTTTCCAAACATAGGAATCATAGAATTATGTAGACATATATTCTGAAGGAAGAAATTATGTATTCTTGATTTTATAGCCATCATTGAAATCATAAATGAGATTTACATCGTAGAGAAAATAGCTCATATGCCATCCCTGTCTTCCAATGCATAATAAATCATCAATATTTTCAATTGCATCATCATGTTCACCATCAAATGAAGGCTCTACTTCATCCAAGGGTTCCTCCAAGAATCCACCAGCTTTCAAGTAACAATAGGAATCAAAGACTTGGAAAAGAGTGAAACTTAGAACTTTCTCATCTTCATGTGCAAGAAGGATGGAAGTTTGGGAGATTTCATCTTCATCCAATGGGGGAATCAATATCGACATATCATCTTCAAGAAAGTATTCTTTCTGGATCAGGTCTTCAACATGATGTGTTTCATCAAAGTCTTGTTATTCTTCAAAGGGTTGGTGACCTTCTTCAGGAATCTCTTCTTTAGGTTCTTACTTTAGAGGTGTGTGATCTTCAATATTTCCATCCAAAGCATGCACACGATAATGAGGCTCTTTGTCAAGAAATTCTTGTTCTTCAACATGATCTTCATTGTTTCCTTGATTCTATGGAGAGTAATTTTCATCAAAATATATATATTCCTTTGAATCACCCCATTCTTATCCTTCTACATCAAGATCCAATATCTTGGAAACAACCAAAGGATGAGCATATTTCTTTCGTATGATGGTTTTTTTTTTTACTCCACAATATTCTTTAGCGAGTTCTTTCTCTACCAAATTAGTAATACATTGATCAAACTTTTCCACTATGAGGTCATGCTCCTTTCGTATTAGTGCACAAAGGTCAACTAAAATATGTACATATTTTCATATATAAACCAATTCCTTGAAAAACATACTATCTTCTTCAACATTCTCCTTCAATCTTCGGGATAATTCTTCCCATTGTTCTTGTCTTTCATGGATTTATTCATCTTCTTCAATTGGTGGTGCAAATACCAATGCCTCATATTTATGTGGACGGGTATTCCCAACAAAGTTTTCTTATTGGTCTTGAGCATGGAATGCTTCCCTAAGGTCTTCTACAAGAAGGTCGTGGAAGAATTTTTCTTCATCAAGGGATGTTGTGATCTCTTGAAGTTCATTTTTTCATATGTTTGAATCCGTGGGTTCCAAAACTCAAGAAACTTACTAATGAGATCTATGAGAGAAGATATACATGTTAGTTTGCAACAATTCTTGATGTAATTTTTTATTCCTAATGGCAGGGAATGTACAAACATTTTTTTTGTACATCCTCATGTTTCACTTCTACTTCATGTGTGTAGTACAAAAACTCTACAACATGAGCAACGGGAAATCCTTCTAATTTTGGAGAGTTTTCTGACCATATTATGTCAAACTTATTTTGGTATCCAGGAATGTTTTCAAAATGAGTAGAATGATACATTTCATGATAATACTAGGGTGCCATGATTCCTTCAGTTGATAATGTACAAATGTCTTAAAATAGGATGAGACCTTCCTATATGACTGGAGTCGTGAAATAAGATCCCTAGACAAGGCTCATCAAAGGTAAGGAAATGGATCCTTTCCTCAGTGCAGTAGTCGAGAAAGATTGCAGGAAAAGGATTTTGGGTAATATTAACAAAGAAATGTCATGGGAAGAATGACTTAATTCTCCCTGTCAACAGTACCAAAATGTTATCAAAATATTTTTACTTTTGAAAATCCTTCCACAATATGCCAATCTTGTGTAACAAATAGAATCATTTGTCACTATCACCTAGGCAAGTACTTCCCTCATTTTACTATAGGAAAGAGTTCCAACACAAGGGAGGCTTCCCTAGTGACCTCAAGTGATGCTATAACAAGGTGAGGAAAGTCTATAACCCCCCTATATTAGTCACTTGATAGGTTAGGCTTGGTGTAAGAAATATGAAGGGTAGAATTAATTTGAACAGGGTAATTGGTTAACTTGTGTGAGACAATAAACATTCCAATTCATATAATAGTTAATTATCGAGTTTTATTGCATACGATTCACCTTTATACACTAGATACCAAGTAAAACTAATTTATGTTGTAAAATTGCAATATTAAATCGGTCTATATCAACAATAAGTAATTTGTGAAAACAATAAAAAAATCAGCCCAAAAAATTGACAATTATATCTTATAAATTAGCCTTCAACAAGTAGAAAAATATTGAATTGCTATGCAATGATTCTCACCAAGTTTTGCAAAAATATTAAATAAATATTTAACAACATATGCAATCCCTAATAGATATATCATTCAATTTATGGCAGTGTCATGTTTATCAATGATTATTCAAGGCGTCAGAGTATAATCATCTTGCCAATGTTGTCATAAAGCTAAATTAGGAAAGTTTTTATTTTTTAGAGAGAGAGAGTTTATAGTTAACTAGGATTTCAACCATCACTTGAAATCACCATACTAGTGTTGTTTTATCTTTTCTTGGGAAAATGGAGTCAACACAAACACCATGAAGATTGCTAGAGGAAATAGAGAGCTGTGAAGATTAAACTCGGGCATATACCATCATAAACCCTACTCAACACTTGAAAACAAAACCAAGGGAATATACCCTCACATACCCTAGGTATATTTTTCTTCTCTATCTTATAGCAACAAGGTCTCAATTGAACTAGGTCAAACCCTAAGGGGATAAACCATCTTAATCCATAAGATTTGAACTAGTTAAGACACAAACATTAGGGTATAAACACTCTTAAGCCATAGAATAAAGTCTTAAATGCTTCAACAATTAATGATAAATGAAAGTAGGGAGTGGGATAAAATATATTAATCACTCATTGGGTTTCAAGCATACAAGGTAACATGCAACAATTAACCATCTAAAAGAGCATCCACCAAGATACACAACACAGGCATAAAACTTGAAGAAGAGTACTTACTAGGTCAGGCACCATGCATGAGAAAACCCTAACTCAACATCCATCCATCAACAAGAGAAAAAAATACAACATAATGCTCCTTCAAAAGGTGCACACAAGTACTCCAATAAAAAAAAAGAGAGAAAGAAGAAAAGTAATGGTGTTTCTCATAAGTGTGAGAGTGATGAATAATAAGTTTGAGTGCTCCATCTATTTATATGGGGTTACCAAGCGGTATTGTCCACAATAATTTTGTGAAATGACAATAGTCCATGATATAAGGTGGGACGGACCCTTCAAATAGCCTCTAAAAATGAAAATACATGCAAATACACCAAACTAGATCCACACATGTGTGGTGTTGTCAAGCTCCAAAAGGGTGAAGAGAGCCTCCCAAGGCCATGTGTCATCATCATATGGTTCAAGAAAGTTCGAATATCCTCATCATGTACCATGTCACATATGAAATCCATCAAATTGTGTCTAATGGAAAACAAGCCACATCATCATCAACAAACCCTAGTTCATGATGTCATCATTAGTAACCCAACATTTAGGGTGGGGAAGGTAAGCATCCAAATGGGATGATCATGCATCACCCCTTTGAGTGGTGCCCAAGCATAATCAAGTGAAATATCCTCCATCAAATCTTGAATAAGGTATGGGTCCATTGTCCAAGCTGTGGGATTTTTTCCCATTTTTCTACCATCATGACCATATCTATCAAATGAGAACCCATATGTCCACCGTCCAAGGTCCAGGGGGTTTGAGAGAATGAATCTAAAGGGGGTCAATCAACAAGTGACCCAAATCTTTGCATCACTACGTAATGTATCTAGTACAAATGTGAATAATGTCCTAGGGTGAAGGCACCAAAATGTTGTCCAAAAACAATGTTAGGTGCACTCAAGTCAGTCAAAGACATGGAATCAAGTAAAACCAACAATTACAAGCTACAATAGTCCTAAGAAGCATACAAATTAAGCCATCAAGTGATAGAGATCAATTTTGGACTCATGGATTTTAATTGTTTTTCTTATCCCATTTCTTTCTTTTTGCTTCCAGTTGCAATCTACCTTTGTTCTTTTAGCCCATTCTTCTCATAAGAGAATGAGGTACATGTATTTTTGGTGTACGTGTAACCACCATACGAAATTTTGGTACACTATGGAAGGCTCCATGATGGAAAATATTAATTATGGGGGGGAGATGGTACACCACCCCTTTCAAGGAACCACTAACAATACCCCTTGTCCATACGTGAGTGATAACACGAGACTAGGATGCCCAGGATGGCTACCAAGGTGAAACAAAGCACAAAACATAGCTTCTAGGCTCATGATTCATTATCCAACTTCAACTTATGATTGTTACTCAATTTCCCAATGCATTAAATATGACACTTTACATGAAACAAGGACTAATGTACTTCTTAATGTGTCAGACACCCTCTCCCATTGAGCTTCATTGATTAAGTGTGATGAGTTGTGCTAGTGAGGTAGAGGAATCCTAGGGGTTGTTTGGATGAACTATGTGGACATGAGGATCGTCATGATCATCGATATCCATTTGTTCACTACAGAACGTGAGACTTGATCTCCTCTAGTTACCCCTAAATAAGAAGAAGTAGAATAATAGATTATAAACAAAGAAATGATAAAATCTAAATCCTTACTTTAAAGAAAATGAAAAATATTTCTCATTCAATGAATGAGATTCATCTACTTTGAATTTGTCATTAAGAATCATATTTATATTTCAATAAATAAATACCAAGATTTTAAAGAAATAAGTCTATAAAAACATAGCAATGTAGGTTAAAGATTTTAAGTTATTTTCCTTGGGCGGAAATCCCAACCAACATAATTACTCATTTCATAAAGGTATTTCGAAATATTTTTCAGATGAAACATGGTTCAATATACCTTAAGCCCTTTACCAAACTTTTATAAACTACAAGAATTTGAGTCTAATGTCAAAATTTCAATAAAATTTAAATAAAAAATTCAAATTTTTAAAAGTAATCTTATCTATTAATTATATAAATCTATTTTAATAAAATTCTTATGTTATTAAAAAAAAATTGATTACTTATAATTTCAAAAGTAAAGACAATACATCCTATTCAAGAGGGGATAAAATAATTATCACAAGTTTTGGTTAAATCATTAAAGAATAAATGAAGAAATTATTTTGTAAAATATGGATGATATTAATAATATTATTAAAACTAATATTAATAATATTATTAAAGTTAAATTTAAGGACAAATTTTGGTGCCATGAAGAATTAAAGGGCAAAAGAAAATTAAGGAGGTGGTCAACCATAATCTTGAATATCAAAAGTATCTCTTATTAGTCCATGCCGAAGGCGTAGAGGGACTATAGCGATCGATAATTCGCTGACTTCATATTAGTTTGTCCTTTGACTAAAAATATTTGCATAATCTCTATTGTTGGAACTAGAGAACTAAAAACATTGATTTGTATATAATAAAAAATACCATATATGTCAT
>SNQJ01S0081709.1:60577-74644 GCA_010110895.2 Picea sitchensis
TGGAGGTCTTATTTCCATCTTTGCTATTCTCAATGTTTTATATGTTAGCATATCCAAAGTTTTTGATCATCTATGGTCGTTCTGACCTTTTACTATTTTTATTAAAATGTTTAGATATCCAAATTTTTGAGCATCGAGAGTCAGTTTTTTATTAGTTGACTTCATATTAGTTTGTCCTTTGACTATTTTTTTTTGCATAGTCTTTATTGTTCGAAATATTGTTATTATTATTAATATTTTTTTATTGTTATTATTTTATATTATTATAAAATAATATAATAATTATTTTTCGTACGAAATAGACCTTCCACACTGCCTTCTTTCTTAAAAGTTTACACAACGCGAGGCCCTTCGGTGGTCCTGACAGACTTAAATGTTACCTAACAGGCCTCACAATCTTAAATGTTTACTTAATAGGCCTGTTACAATACATTTTCCTCTGATTTTTTTTATACAATGTTGTCTACAGTGAATATGGGAAATATTGTTCTTCAACAACATTACTAGTTCACTGGTTGATGCTTGCTCGTTGCTTATTCACTGGTTTCTTGTTTGCCTTTTGTTGTTGCTCTTGTTTTCTTGTTTCTCTTGTTGCAGTTTGCAAGCTTGAGATTCTATAACCGTGATTGGAATTGCGCTTCTATCATTCCCCATTGATGGGTGGGTTTCGGTGCCATGTTTACCTTCCAATTTGTTGTTTGTTGTTTGTTATTTCCAGTTTGCAAGTGAAAAATTTCAATACTGGAGATGCTTGAGTCAAAATGCTCTTGCAGAACATCTTTGTATGTGAGGAGAAAATTTGATTTCCTTTTTTATATGTCACTACGGCTGTGATGGAGGTGGGATTTGTGTCGAACATTGGCATTCAGGAAAAAGACCAAGACAAAATTACAGTCATGTTTCTTTGGTCGTAGTAGTCACATACAAAGATGTTCTGGAAGAGGATTTTGATCGCTTCCAGTATGGAAAATTATTACTTGCAATCTAGAAAAGAACAAACAATGAATAGGGATGAAACCATGGCAGTGAAACTTACGTGTGAATGTGGAACAAAAGAAGCATAGTTCCAATTGCGGATGCAGAATGCCAACCGTGAAAGCTACAAATTTCTTAAATTTTTACACAGTGGGAGGCCTTTGGACGGTCCTCACATCCTGAAATGTTTACCTGAAAGGCCTCACAGCCTGAAATGTTTTCTTAATAGATGTGTTACAATACATTTTCCTTTGATGTTTTGATACAATCTTGTTTCAGTGAATTTGGACAATATTGTTCTTCACCGACATTCCTATTTGACTGGTTGATGCTTGCTCGTTGGTTTGCTGGATGTTGCTTATTGTTGTTTAAATCAACTTTGCATAGTTGAGGTCCTCTACCTGTAGTTGGGCCTCTTGGTACTTGTTCATTGGTTTGTTGTTTGTTTCTTGCTCTTGTTTGATTAAACTTTGCAAGGTTGGGGTCCTACATCCGCAGTTGGACCTGTTGTTGTAGTTTGCAGGCCAGGGGATGCGCTTTTGTCCTTCCCCATTTACCAGTGGGTCTAAGTTCCACATTTGTATTCCTGCATTACTTAACATGCATGTTACAATACATTTTCCTCTGAGTTTTTCTTATATACAATGCTTTCTATAGTGAGTATGGGAAATATTATTCTTTAATGGCATTACTGGTTCACTGGTTGATGCTTTCTCGTTGCTTGTTCACTAGTTTCTTATTTGCATGTTGTTGTTGCTCTTGTTTTCTTATTTCTCTTGTTGCAGTTTGCATGCTTGGGATTCTACAACCACGATTGGAATTGCTCTTCGGTCGTTCCCCATTGATGAGTGGGTTTCATTGCTATGTTTACCTTCCTATTCGTTGTTTGTTGTTTGTTATTTCCAATTTTGAATTGAAAAATTTCAATATTGGAGATGCCTGGGTCAAAATTCTCTTGCAGAACATATTTGTATGTGAGGAGAAAATTCGATTTCCTTTTTTATATGTCACTGTGGCTGTGATGGAGGCGTGTTCTGTGTCAAACATTGGCATTCAATAACAAGACAAAGATAAAATTGTAGTCATGTTTCTCTGGTCGTAGTAGTCGCATACAAAGATCTTCTACAAGAGGATTTTGATCACTCCCAGTATTCAAAATTCTTACTTGAAAACTGAAAAAAAAAACAAACAAATAGGGTTGCAACCATGGCAGTGAAACTTACCCGTGAATGGGGAGTGACAGAAGCATAGTTCCAATTGCGGATGTAGAATGCCAACCGTGAAAACTACAACTTTCTTAAATGTTTACACTATGGGAGGCATTTGCACGGTCCTCAAAGCCTTAAATGTTTACCTGATAGGCCTCACAACCTGAAATGTTTGCTTAAAAAGTGTGTTACAATACATTTTCCTCCAATATTTTTATACAATCTTGTCTGAAGTGAATTTGGGCAATATTGTTCTTCACCGACATTCTTGGTTGACTGGTTGATGTTTGCTTGTTGGTTTGCTAGATGTTGCTTATTTTTGTTTGATTCAACTTTGTAGAGTTGGGGTCTTGCAACTACAGTTGGGCCTCTTCGTACTTGTTCATTGGTTTGTTGTTTGTTGCTTGCTCTTGTTTTCTTCAACTTTGCAAGGTTGGGGTCATGCATCCGTAGTTGGACATCTTTTTTCACTTTGCAGGCTAGGGGTTGCGCTTCTATCCTTCCCCATTCATCGGTGAGTCTCAATGTCATGGTTGCATTCTTGTTCGTTGGTTGTTGTTTTCTATTTCTAGTTTGCAAGTAAGAATTTTCAATACTGGGAATGCCTGAGCCAAAATCCTCTTGTAGAACATTTTCGTATGTGACTACTACGACCAGAGAAACAAGAGTGTGATGTTGTCTTGGTGTTTTTTTTGAAAGTCGTTGTTCGCCAATGATCCCACCTCTGTCGTAGCCATAGTGACATGGAAAAGGTTGACAAATGTATGACAAGTGAATTCAAAATAATACACAAAGAACATGAAATAAATCATATTGATACTATGCAAATGATACGTGCACTTGGAAATACATTGCTTAATATTCAACAAATCTCTACTCAACAAAAAGTCGTCGTTGCACTTTCCCTGCCCCTAGACTATGGTTCAAGGAAATGTGTCTTCACAAACACATCTCCACTTGAGAAACACAAATTGGAAAATGGTTTTACAGTTGGGCCACCAAAAATACTATTAAAATAAAATAATATGAAAAATGTTGAAATAGATATAAACAACATCTCTTTGTACTTGAACCATAGTTTTTCGAGCTCCAACTATATTTCATAGCTAAGAATGTTTTTCCCATAGTTAATGTGTTTCTATGGATTCATAATTATGAGACTAAGTGTTGTTGTGTGAGGGATAAAGTTTTTATCTCCCTTTATTTTTCCTCTTCTATACTTACCCATTTTTCCCTTTTCTTCTTCCCCTCTATTATCCGTTTCTGGTTCTATACTTAGTTGTGTTTCTATGCTCGCAGGTTCTGTAGGTGGTGAACTGAAAAAATCCTCATCTCCATCTATATATTCACATCACGAGTCCGGTCGACTGTCGTTCATTTGCATACTTAGCCAATTTTATGACCGCGGGTTCGCAGATAGGCACTATCGAGCTCTCATGCCCCATGTTCGGGGTATACATATTGCACCCAAAACTTTAGTGATCTAGAATTTGACCCCGGGCTCCTCGAACTCACAAGCCTGACTCTACCTATGATGACTCTGTTTGACCGACCCGCCTTTCCATACTTAGTCGAGTCTTCAAAGTTTCGTGGGTTCACGAACTTCCTGGTTCACAAAAGTTTGAAATCATTTTTCGCTCCCCTCCATCCCTGCCGCCTTCCGCCCTTCCCAATGCACATTAATTATTATTTTACTAGTGAAAACTCACCAGGCAGGTTCGAAAATATTGGCATTAATAAGCAGAAAGCTCGAGGACATCTCCCATTAAAACACATTAATAGGTGAATATTATGGGATCTGATATTATTTTGTGTCCATCTTGAATTGGAAAACATTGTTGGTTATTTTTTTTTTTAAGGCATCATCATAGAAAGAGTGCAATATTGTGCTACCCTACTATCATCCACAAAGGTGTTGACGTCATGTCCCTCTTTAATATTGTGCATTTATTACAGGTTGTCATATATCTGAGAATATTATTGCATATGGAAATGTTAACTCATATTTTATTAGTGACAACTCACCACACATATTCAAAAAGATTGGCATTAATAGGCGAAAAGGTTGAGGACATCTCCCATTAAAATGCATTAAAACCAAGATTTACGAAAGATTATACTATCATCCTCCAACATTCATTTTAAATACTTATTCCCATTTCCCTCTATCATCGAAAACTTGGGCTTTAAGATGCCTTCCTTGTAATGTTCCTGGCCATCCACATGTGACAAAACTTAGAGATGCCATTCACGCCCAATTGAAATATGAGGGAATGGTTTTATGTGACGTCATCTTTGAGACAAAAAAAATCTCTTAGCCAACAGAAACTCAGACACAAAAAATTCAAGTATCTTATGATTGGTATTATCCTTGTATTCGATCATTTGGTTGGTTGAAAGGCATGCCTAAAGATTTGTATGTTGAACTTGTTTTTTTTGTTACTAGAAATTGTAAGGGACTTTCAAGTCACCTACAAAATTCTCCTTTGTTGAAGTATATAACTTCTTCCAACAACACAGGTTTTGAAAGTGTATCAAATCCAATAGACCACATGAGAATTTATCTTTCATCAGAGGAGTTGCACATACCGTGGCTTACAAAATGGTATGGAATATTCATAAGTGACATCAAATATTAGTCCATGCGTTAATATACTCAGAAGGAAATTATAAATTTGGATCCTCATGAGTGTGAGAAACTGTATGGGTGGTTAAATCAACATCCTAAAATTACAAAAGTTTCTATGTCAAAGTTTGTTGAGCGACTTCTAAGTGTGGTAACAGACTTGACAAAAAGATAGCTTCTTTTTCAAAGTTTGTTCACCAACTTTTGGATGTAGTAAAAGACCCCACATACAATCAACTTTCTGTCACTACTGCACATTTTTTTCACTATTGCTATGCATATAATTGCATCTGGGTCGAAGATATTGCCGCTATTTGCAAGAATATTCTCCTGGTAGTTGAAGGTAGGTATATAATAAGGGAACGAGGCTCTCAAAATTTGATTCCTGCATCGACAAGTAACTAGGAAACGTTAATGGGAATGAATTCTGGACTATGGAATTTGCAACACTTTCTTAAGATTACTTTATACTACCACCTTCTGCAAGAAGTTTGATGTATTCAGGTAATGATTTGGTTTCTGAAGATCACCTTTTACTACCACCTTCATGTAATGATTTCGTTTCATTCTTTAGAACATACCTTGGTGTAGTAGATATTCCAGAGATATTTCCACCGAATATCAATCATCCTGTTGTTTCCCTTGCTTTGAATAAGGATAATGTATTTATTTTGTTGCAGTAGATCAGATATTTGAAAAAAAATGGAAGTTGCTCGATGCTTGAAGTATTAACTTGTCTGGTTCAAATAAATTGCCATGGCCTTGCCGCAAGATCTCTCGATTTGTTCATTAGGATCACATGTTGATAAGCATAGAGTACCTTCCTGGTCATGAAGTGCTTCCATTCTCAGCTTGCATTTGCACATGTTCTTTTATTGCTACCTTATTTCTTTGTCCTAGTGGTGGATCCTTCTATCCCAACCAACATGATAGAAATAAACTAGCTCTAGGGAATTTGATCGCTTCTATGGATTTGAGTTGACTATATATTAATTTTGGTTAACATAAAAATGTTTATGTGTGCAACCTAATGTTGGACATAGAAAATACAATTTCTTATCTTTTAAAATATAAAATAATGTATTTTTTTAACACATGATTGTTTGAAAAGTTTCAGGCGTTGTTTGGGATTCACGTCCTTCAAGGATGTTAATTAATTACACAATTAATATTTCTCGTGCAAATGCAATCAACCTGTCATCGAATATGGAAATCACATTAACACCACAATGTCAGATAATAAATGTATGACATGTACATAATGTCGAGGTCATCATCGCACAATACACCCAACCTCCAAAGATTTCTGGACTCACAACAATATTGTAATTGTCGTGAGAAAGAAACACTAAAGTCGATGCTCTTTGTAGGTCTAAAAACCTTGCAGTCTAAGTGCTTTGACAATGATAGGTCTTCTTGTTCACCGCCTTACCACCTTATAGTCAATGGCACTGTTCCTATTTCCACCGCTAGTGTCAATGTATAAAGTTGAAGCTATCTAGAGCCTGGAGTCACCACCAGTGTGGATTCCTATCATGTTGATTCAACCACTCATACAGTTTCTCACCTTCATGAAGACCCAAATTTATAATTTCCTTCTGAGTATATTTAGGCATGGAGTAATATTTGGCATCACTTCTGAATATTCCATACCATTTTGCGAGCCATGATGTTTGCCACTCCTATGACGAAAGATATATTCTGGTGTGATCTGCACCATTTGATACACTTGCCAAATCTGTGTTGCTGGATGAAGCTATATACTTAAAGAAAGGAGCATTTTGCAGGTGAATTGAACGTCCCTTCCAATTTATAGCAATAAAACAAATAAATTCAACATACAAATCTTCAGGCAAGCCTTTCAACCAAACAAACAATTGAATACAGGGAGAATACCAGTCACAAGATACTTGAATTTTTTGTCTCAACTTCTGTTGGCTAACATAATTNAAACCACTCCCTCGTCTTTGAATTGGGCCTGAATTGCATCTCTAAGTTGTCTTAGATGTGGATGACCAGGAACATTACAAGGAAGGCACCTTAAACCCCAAGTTTTCGATGATAGAAGGAAATTAACACTTAACAAAGTATGGAATGCTGAATAAAAAGCTAGTGCACGTTGGCCATATCTAGAAGAGACAAATTATTGAAGAAGTTGGGATAGATCTAGCTGGCAACACCCATGGAGTCCAAGACCCAAAATTGATATTCAACTCATTGTTTTTAACCAGGAAAGCATTTGATGATCAAGTTGAAATCTATAAAAGACTGTCTAAAAGCTTGATTCTTGTACATATTTTCTTTTTTTGTCCATGGGAGCCCCAATCGCAGTTATTATGGAAAACAGATTTAAATTTCAGAGAATACATGTTGAACTATTTCAAGACAACTATTTTGGGAAATAATCTCAGTTGTATTTTGTAACCCAATTTATCTTAATATAAAAAATTTGAGGTTTTTGTATGGTGTTTTCCAATGTCTAATATTGTTTTTTTGTATATATATATATATATTTTAAATTGACTCATTTTCCTATAAAACTATCGATATATGAATTCAACCTCTTTCTACAAGAATTTAAGACGCTCTTTGATCCGTAGTTAAACATGCACGACAAGCATTTTTTTCCCCTGCCCAACACTTCGATTTAAATAAAAGCTACTCTATTTGCTCATTACATTTCACATGGAAGAATAATTTGTGATAGGACATAGCTATGTGGCACCCACCCTATAATTAAGAAAGAAATGGGCGGACCTGTCCTTCTTTCATTCTTCGGGACCCCGTAAATAGAATCAGTTAATGACTCTATTTCAATATGGCAACTCAGGTGTTTACGTCATGTTCCTGTTCAATATTGCACATATATTTTAGCTTCTTCTATTTGAGAATATCCTTGTATATAAAAAATGTTACATCATATATATATATATATATTGCTTATGGGTTTGAACGAAATTTGTGAGCCGAAAAACACCCTACAAATTGGAAGATGTTTTACATTTGGACCACAAATAATCTAGTAAGATATATTAATAAGAATATTATTGGGATAAATATAAACAAATTCTCTTTAAACTTGAAGATGTCTTTGTCGACCCCCAAATATATTACATAGCTGAGACTAAATGTTCGTTTCTCCCTTTCTTTTCCCTCCTCTATACTTACCCATTTTTCCGTTGTCTTCTTCTTCTCTATTATCCCTTTCTGGTTCTATACTTAGTCACATTTCTATGATCACGACTTCCCGGGTTGGTTAATTGGAAGATGCTCATATTCATCTATATCTTCACATCATGAGCCCGACCGAACGTCGTCCATTTCAATACTTAGCCAATTATCTAACCACCAGGTCCTGGGTTAGTGTTATTGAACACTTATGCCCCTTGTTCCGTCATATACATATTGCACCCAAAAACTTTTGTGATATGTGATTTATGATTTTACTAGTGAGAACTCATCAGAGGTTCAAAAATATTAGAATTAGTAAACGAACAGTAGATGTTGTTCTGTGAGATACTTACCCCTTTTCCCTTTTCTTGTTCCCATCTATTATCCCTTTCTGGATATATACTTAGTCGCCTTTCTATGATTGCAGGTTCCTAGGTTAGCGGATTGACAGATCTTCATATCCATGTATATCCTCACATCATGACTACGACCGACAACCGTTCCTTTAAATACTTAGCCAATTTTATGGCCGCGGTTTTTGGGGTTGGCGTTATCGAACTCTCATGCTGCTTGTTCCTTGATATACATCTTGCACTAAAAAATTGTACGATCTACAATTCCACCTCGGACTCCTCGAACTCGTAAGATTCACTCTACCTGGGTTCACAAAAGTTTCAAAGCATCTATCGCTTCCTTCCATCCCCACTACCTTGGAAGCCTTCCCAATGCACATTAATTATAGTTTTACTAGTGACAACTCAAGAGACTGGTACAGAAAAATTGGCATTAACAAGAAAAATCCTCGAGGACATCTCCCATTAACATGCATTAAACTACCATTTATGGTACTCTTAACGACCTTCGTTCCTTTCCATACTTACCCAATTTTTTCCACGTGTTTCGTGATATACATCTTGCACCCAAATATTCGGTGATCTACAATTCTACCCCGAGCTCCTCCAACTCGCAAGATTCACTCTACCCGGGTTCACAAGAAGTTTGAAAGAATTTATCGCTCCCTTCCATCCTCGCCACATTCGAGCCCTTCCCAATGCATATTAATTATTTTGGCATCTAGATTGCACTTCCATTGTTTTGTGACCTAAAAACAACACCGAGACCTCTACAATTTACAAATTGACGGTCGGACTCCCACATCGTCCCCTCTTCCATGTTACACATTATGCATTCAAAAGTTTTGAGCCATACAATTTGACCATTGGAGCCTCACGTCTTCTGGGGCCCCCTGTTCCCACCACCTTCATACTTCTTTCCAAAAATGCAAAAACAAAGTTTTAATGCTAAGAGTTCATCATGCAACAACCATAAAGATTGTCATTAATAAGCAAAAGTATTGAAGAGATAGTCACACTTACTATCCCTACACAACTTGTCTATAAACATGTAGAAAATATCTTTCCAGATAATGAGATATCTATTACAAATTTCAATATATTAGTGAAAATGAGTCCGGCCTACCATTTCCCTTTTCCATACTTAGACACTTTTTCGATTACGGGTTCGCGGAATGGCGGGCTCAATATTGTGTTTCCAATGTTCCATGACTTGAAAATAGTACCCAAAGTTCCATATACAATTTGTCGACTGGAATGCCCCATCATGAGCCTGATCGACCAATGTCCCTTTCAATACTTAGCCGCAAGTTGGTTGTATTTTCATGACGTGGAACATTTCCATGGTTGCACATGATGCAACCACTATGTATCGAGTCCGGCCTACCGTTTCCCTATTCCATACTTAGACACTTTTTCGATTGCAGGTTCCTGGACTGGTGGACTAAAGATTGTGTTTCCAATGTTCCGCGACTTGCAAACAGTGCCCATATTTACTAGATATACAATTTTTCCGCTGGAATGACCCATCATTCCCTCTTCTGTTTTACTCGTTTTACGATCAACACTTTCGAAACATACAATTTGACCCTCGAGCCCTCAGCTCTGCTGGTTATATCTTGTAACCCTATTTTGAAGCTCGACCAAATGCTTTCCATAATTAACCATTCCTTAATTGTTGTTCCTTATCCCCGCCACCTTTGTACTTCTTTATAGATATGAAATTAATAAGCTTTAATGCTAACGGTTCAAAATGCAGGAACCGTAAATATTGTCATTAATGAGCAAAAGGCTCGAGGAGATCTCCTAGACTTCCGCGATATACAAATTGACTATTGGACTCCCACATCATCCCCCCTTCTGTGTTACACATTTTGCATTCAAAATTCTTGATACATACAATTTGACTGTTGGGCCGTCACACATCTCCTGGGGAACCCTTGTCACCCTAGTTTGAAGCCCTTCCAACTGTTTTCCATACTTTCCCATTTCATGGAATCTCTTTCGCTGATCCTTGGGTTGGCGGGTTCATGAAATCTCCAATTCCTAGTCACTGTTTCATGTCCCCACCACCTTCACACTTCTTTAAAAGTATGCAACCACCAAGTTTTAATGATAATAGTTCATCATGCAACAACTGTACAAACCATCATTAATAAGAAAAAGGCTCAACGAGACAGTCACATTGACTATCGCTACACAACTTGCCCAGAAACATGCATAAAATATCTTGCCAGGTAATGGGATATCTATTACAAATTTCAATATATTAGCGAAAAGGAGTCTGGCCTACCGTTTCCCTATTCCATACTTAGCCACATTTTCGATTGCGAGTTCTTGGATAGGCGGGCTCACGATTGTGCTTCCAATGTTTTGTGGCCTGCAAACAGTACATGGAGTTCGACAATATTCAAATTGACCTCTGGACTGTCCCATCATGCCCTCTTCCGTGTTATGTGTTTTTCACTCAAAATTTCCGAGACATACAATTTGACCGTCAGGCCCTCACCTCTCATGGTTATACATTGTAACCCTATTTTGAAGCCCAACCGACCACTTTTGATAAGAATCCATTCCTTAATTTCTCTTTCTCATCCTTGCGACCTTCGTACTTATTTCTAAATATGCAATTAGTAAGCTTTGATTCTAACAACTCGTCATTCATGAAATGTCAACATTGTCGGTAATGAGAGAAACACTCGAGGAGATCTCCCATTAATACGCATTAAACCAAGATCTACGGAGAGTTATATTATCCCTTCTGATTGTTCATCTGAAACAACATGGAATGCCTTTCATGGGTCTTCACGTTGGGGCGTTCATGAAATCTACAATCCTTAATTGTTCTTCGTTGTACCTGCCATCTTTTCACTTCTAAGTATGCAATTACTAGTCTTTAATGCTAACAGTGCATCATGCAACAACCGTCGAGATTGTCATTAATGAGTGAAAGGCTCGAGGAGATCTCCCATTCACATGCATTGGACCAATATTTGTGGAGGGTTATGTTATCCCTTCCAACTCTTCATTTCAAACATCGTCTGGAGCAAACAGACATTCTCGTAAACTTATGAAAACAATTCGACAATAGTTCTGTCAAGATACAGTGAATATCTTCAGGCGTGAGGACCATAACTTCCAATGGTCTAAAGCATAGTCTTACTATTCATCTCGTTCTGCCTAGAATGAAGTGATTTGGACCTCTAGAATAACTCATGCAGGCTGCGTCCCTGAATTTTTTTACTGTAAGGAGGTGGTCTCTTGGTGCGCCAAAAAATATATTTCAAGCCAAAGAATTATTCCACTACGCAACCATTCTCCTATTTCTTTGTCACATTGGGTCTTCTGCAATATGTTAAGATTGTTAGAGCCAACATTGACCTTCAGAGGACAACACTGCAAGTAGTTCCTAGAAAAACATGATAATGGGTTGGACCTCTGACCCGAGTTTCTGGAAGAACCGACAACAATTCCTGAATATATCACAAAGTTGCAGGTCAGTTCCTTTAGAAATCCATTCCGGGAAATTGTCTGGTTGTTTACAAGAATAAAGAGACAGGAATCCATGGAAAGCAGTTCCCACATGGTTCTTTATATTTTATATTTCATAGTCAAGGAACAATCCATTTTTTATTGGGGGAAGCTAATTTCCATTGAAATATGTTCCCAATTATCACGATTCAAAGAAGAGAATATATTTTATGTCATCCTACTTGGTTTTCACAATAACGCATTGTTGTCTGTTTCCAAAACTGTCTTTGTCCAAGAATATAAACTATGAATTCGACCCAACAACATTCTGGTACTAGGCCTTGTGGAGGCACAAGACCTCCCATTGTTTTTATGAGGTTTTTAATGACCATGTGTTAGTTTTCAAAGATTCATTGTTAGGAAAGGATGCTCCTCGAATGTTTGTCCAGGAAACCAAGTTTTTGGACAGGAAGGGGACACTTTGACAAATGGAAAATTACACTGTGGTAACAATTTTTGGCTCCAAGGAAAATCATGTTTTCCTTCAATGTCACATCACAGACAAGATGTTTGTTACAGAAATAGCAAGGCAATACAACTACTGGTTGCATTTTTTCCATGGAAAGAGAAAGAAACAGTTCATTCCTCTGCCTTGTAAATTCGGGGACTTCGTGTTCAGGAATGTCAACAACATTGACGAATTCGTAGTCCATTTGAAAAACTTGAACCTAATATATGCTAAGAGGCTAAGAGGGTTTGACCCTAATGGAATTTTTCTAGAACATTTACTAGCAGTTGGATTTAGTAGCTCTTTTATCCATACAAGCTTGAATGAAGATAGAGAAAATGACAACAACACTCCTGCTCCTGAAGATGTAGACGTATAGACATTGAAAAGAAGAACTGAATTGTATAGACAATAGGGAATTTGGCTCTGGTGAGAAGAGTGTCCAGTCCCTGACCAACACTCCCAAGAGCACAACATCATGGAGCATCGCTTCAATGGCCCACCCCAGTAAGAAATCAACCCATAATTCTTCAAACGGAGGAGGAGATAAGAACCCTCCTTGTGGAAAAATTGATAGTTCTCACAAGCTTCCCATGAAGAAAAAGAGAAAAAACGTTGTAGGGCAGGTGGAAGAACCTGAAACTAAAAGTGAGAACATGCAACTTGAGACTGTTGTGGATGACATGTTCCAGAAATTTGATCAACCCGCAGACGCGATGCACCATAGTTCCGCAATCGAAATAGCTGAGATCGACATTTTTTACGAAGATGAATCCTTCGTATTCCAAAGCGTTGTTTTTGACAACCAATCTAAAAATTTAATTATTAAAAAGAGATATGTAAAAATAAAAAAGGAAAATCTCGTTCAGAGATTAAACTTAAGAACATGTAGCCATCCCAAATCTCCTAATTTAATTGAGCAACCGCAGATGCTCTTGATGATTCCATTGGAGGAATTGAAGCAGAGAATGTCAAACTGAACGATTGAATCAAGGAATTGGAGGAGGCTTTGATTCCTACCCCATTGTTTGCCAGTCCTTTAGAAAAAACTATGCCTACCACCCCTGTAGCCAAGTTAAAAGGATCCTCCAGCCTCCTCACATCCTGTAGAGGCTACGTGGAGAAGAATATCAAGAAAATAATGGAGCTAATCACTGAAGTCTGGGAAATATCACAAAATATAGCTTCCTTTTGAACGAGGGCACATGCTTTGCACGAACATTTACAGGCGGATTTAAAAAATGAACGTTTCTATTTAGAGATGGTGATCCCTTTTGACAACCATGTCATCAACATCTCAGATCTAAGAAGAAGACAATAAGATATCCCTTCCCTAAACTGGATAAAACAATTAAAAGCATGCTGGAAAGAAAAAGTTAAGAACTTACATCTCATTTTCGAATCATGTGAACAAGCCATATGAGAGAAAGAAAAATTATTCACAAACCTGACTGAAATAGACTTAGTCAGAAGTACCAACGAGGTTCAAGACCCAAACTTAGTCCTCAACTCCTTATCCTTAACCAAGCAAGCCTTCGATGAACAAGTTGATATTTTAAAGGGGTTGTCTTTATAAAAGTTTTACGACATAGTTGAATATGGTCAAGATGACGTGGAGAACTTGCTAGTGGACTATTCGACACACAATGAAGAAATTGAACAAGCTCTACGTAATATTTCTATTGATTTAAGGAAATTAGAAAACGAGCTTTTCAACATAAAAATCTGGGATGAAATCAACGTGGCCCCCCATGA
>SNQJ01S0081709.1:76848-101875 GCA_010110895.2 Picea sitchensis
TAAATATAGACCGATGATATAGATTTAAATATTGATATGGCCAGTATCTTAGCAAAGGTTAATGTACCTGTCCCTCTTACTACTGATATTGTATTTTTTTTTAAATACCTACAAGAAGGTCGTTATTGCGACATTTTGGAGTGTCGCTCCCATAGCAACCATGTCAGAGATGATACCTCTTAATTTCTCTCTTCCCACATTCTAGACGAGAACTTTCCACCTTCAAGATGTCAGTCTTGCCACGTTCTAGATGTCTCTATTGCCACGTTTCAAACGTCTGAAACGTCTCACTTGCCACATTTGAAACGTCGGTCTTGCCACCTTTGAAGCGTCTCTCTTGCCACGTCTAAAATGTCTCACTTGCCACGTTTGCAACGTCTCACTTGCCACGTTTGAAATGTCGGTCTTGCCACGTTTGAAACGTCTCACTTGCCACGTTTGAAACGTCAGTCTTGCCACGTTTGAAACGTCAGTCTTGCCACGTTTTCAACGTCTCTCTTGCCCTGTTTGAAATGTTGGTCTTGCCACGTTTGCAACGTCTCTCTTTCCACGTTTGAAACGTCGATCTTGCCACATTTGCAACGTCTCTCTTGCCACGTTTGAAACGTCGGTCTTGTCACATTTGAAACGTCGATCTTGCCACGTTTGCAACGTCTCTCTTGCCACGTTTGAAACGTCGCAATACCGAGGAAAACTAGGTCATCAGAAAAATGACGTCATGTGAAACGACGTTTGAGGGGGTCCAAGGTTTGTCGGTCTTCCGACAATAGAAAGTGGCAATTACGTCGAACGCGCCATCAGAATTTGACCCAAATGCAGTAGTGTCACTTAGTGTAGTATACGTGGGAGTAAGGGAATCCTAACAACATGAAAAAATGTTAAATTTTAAAAATAGATGGGATTGGAGATGATGGATGGAAGGAAAGGGGAAATATAGTGCCTTTTTATTTTAGATTTGAAATCATGTATGCAATCTATGAGGGTGTTCTACTAAAGGTTGGAAAACAAAATATGACAAGATGTAGAAAGGAAAGGGCCTCACAAAGGACCTCCACAATCCAATTAAGGGTTTGAATATTTAAACACCCACTTTCTAATGGAGGTATAAGGTTTTAAAAAAAACTTCTCTTGAATGGAAAATGAAAGCTTTTCTCACAAGGGGATGTCTAATACTTCAACTCCTCTCCTCTAGACAAGATTCTTCCCAACTCTATATTGTTAGGGATATAATCTCCCTAACCCCTCACGTAGGTAGAACAATATATTTCCATGTAATAAATGTCAATATTGATAAGGCATAACAATAAGGAAGAATAATTCAAATGTAAGAAGACATTGTTTCCCCCTTGAAGAGACAAGTGAACATTGTTTCCTATCAATAAAGGTATTATTCTGGTGTTGTAGTTTCATCTATTGTGTTGTTCCATTGTTATTCTCTGCAATATTTATGCTTTCGGCTATTATAATAGATTTGGTACCTTACAATTGGTATCAGAGCACTTTCCTTGGTAGAAAATTGTGGGTTAATTTTTTTTAGGGTAGAGATGTATTCTGACCTCTTAAAGCTACATATATATGTCTTTCAACACATAAATCTGGCATCGGGGAATCATACACATAGGAACTACAAGTGGTACTTAAGCACACATTGTTTGACACTATTGTAACCCATGTTGGTACCCCTTCGAGTGGTAGTGCATCAGATAACAGTTGCATACAAATCATCCTAGATATCTTGAATCCCTCTGTAGATAAACCAATCAGTCGCTTGACTCCTATAGTGCAACCAAGAACAACACTCGGGAAGATACTCTATAGTACCTAGGTAGTTGAGTAGTATGACTAAGGACACAATCTAGCCTCCTTATTTGGTGCCTTGAGATAATGGTACAAGTACTATTGTTGGACCCTACATGTATATGAGAGACCTATAACATAGAGAAAAACTTGGTCTTTAGAAACCCTGAATACCCTAACCTTTGGGATGGAAACAGAAACAGAACAGACAAGATCTATTTCCATGCAATTGTGCCTCCTGCATTTTGGTTATCAAATTCCTACAAATTTTTCCTTGTTAAACATTTGGCCATTTAGTCACTTTAGTATTATTCAGATCGGATTCTAGATCCTATCGACACCATTATTTTATACCTACCCCATTCGATTCCTCCCTTCTCCCTGATCACAATCATACCTATCATTTTTCAACATTTTTTTTTTGTGGACTCGACCCATTCCTAGCATCCCTATTAGGAATATATCCCATTTAATTCCTCTCATTGCACTAATTGTATTGGTACCAATCACCAATAACTCATTTATGTGTGGTCCCATGTTCCATCCCCATGGCCCACACTCGCAACCAATATCAGGAACAACGTCTCACCACCTTGGCAAAAGAGCCTAACCAAACCCAGAGTTATATCTCTTTCATTATGTTGAGTAGTGGTGACATCAACTCCCAAATTTTTCCACTCAAATCACTTACCACAACCATCACTCAATTGATCACCACCTATTAGAAATTCCAGGTTGCAGTGAGCACTTTGACTGCGTTGTTTAATCCCACCCAGATCCTTTCTCTTCTTCCACACCTTATAACCCTGATGGTCATGAATCCTCCCAATCCACCTCTTTTCCTCCTCACAACTTTCAACAAGGACTGTTTCCCCCTCGCATGGAGGAGAAAAAAATTGATGGCTCAGATCCCATAGTTTGGGTCACTCAAATGGAACACTATTTCTCTTTGTACGACATTACTGATGAGTTGGACAAACTACAGTATGGTGTTCTCCATTTATATTTCGAATGGTGGAAATGGTGGAAATGGAGAAAAAATTATGACCAAGGGTATGTGGCTTGGACACAATTTGTTGCAAAAGTTTATGAACTCTTTGACAGTGTCACCCACCATTTAGGTCGTTTGACAAAATTGAAACATTCTGGCATAGTGGAAGAATTTATAGCTTTTTTTTAGCAATTGGATTTCCATACAGAGGGTATGTGTGATTATTTTTTTCAAGAATGTTTTATCATTGGCCTCAAGGATGAGATTTTTTCCCATGTCCTCATGGATTGGCCTCAGGGTTGGGTGGAAGCTACTAAAAGAACTAAGGAAGCACAACATGTTGTCTCTCCTCAAACCCAAAAATCCCCCTTTATTCCTTTCCCTAAACTAGTCACTCCCACTCCTCCTTCCACTCCACTAAAGATATACAAATTGAGCAAGGCAGAAATGGATGAACACCAACTCAAGGACCTTTGTTATAATTATAATGACAAATAGTTTCTTGGGAACAAGTGTAAGGAGCAAAATATTTTTATGGCCATCTTTGAGGATGTTTCTGAAGATGATGTCGAGGCTCCCCCTATGGCCGAGTCACCTGAAACCACTGGCATGAATCCACCTTTCGACCCTACCGAAGTTGAACTGATGATTTCCCTGAATGCTCTCACTGGCTTCTCTACTCCCCAAACCCTCAAGCTAATTGGTGGCATTAAGCATCGAAAGGTCATCAACCTTGTTAACAATGGAAGAACCCATAATTTTATTCATCGCCACATTTCCAAAGAACTAATTGTTATATCTATGTAGTGAATAATTCTCAAATCATGATTGTCAATGGTGGGTCAATGAAATGGCAGGGTCATTGTGAAAATGTGCGTCTCCAAATTGGTCAGTACCACTTGAAATATCATATGTTTTCTATCGACATGGGTGGTTGTGACATTGTGTTGGGTGTCGAATGGTTAAGGACTCTGGGTCCCATTATCATGGATTTTAAGGAATTAACCATGCAATTCAACCAGGAGAGCCAACAATATAAGTTCCAAGGAATCACAACAGGTTCCCTTAATATCATCAATTCCCATTGCATGGAAAATCTCCTCAAAAAATTTCATTGCGACACTATTTCACAACTCCATTCCATTCACACCACTGAGACACCCTCTGTGGCGTCAGACCTTCAATCCATCCTCTCCAAACATCAAGATTTTTTTCCACTCCCCAAGGTATTCCTCCTTTCCATGGTGTTCATGATCATTCCATTCCCCTTGTCCCTAGCAACATTCCTCCAAATGTTCATCCCTGTCGTCATCCCTTTTCCCAGAAAAATGAAATGGAGAAAAATGTTCAAGAATTTCTCACCACAGTGTTATCCATCCTAGTACAAGCCCCTATTCTTCTCATGTGGTCATGGTACTTAATAAATAAGGATCTTTGTGCATGTGTCCTGAATTTCACTCCCTCAACAAACTCACCGTCAAAGATAAATTTCTCATTCATGTCATTGATGATCTATTGGATGAATTGCGTGGTGCCCAGTTCTTTACTAAACTTTATATTCATTATAGCTACCACTAGATACGTATGAAAGAGGAAAACATTCCTAAGACTACATTTTGAACTCATCAGGGCCACTATAAGTTTTTGGTCATGCCCTTTGGCTTGTGTAATGCTCCCTCCACTTTTCAAAGCCTCATGAATCATATCTTTTGTCCTTTTCTTCATCATTTTGTCATAGTTTTCTTTGATGATATTCTCATCTATATTAAAACCTGGACAACTCATATTTCTCAAGTGGATTGAGTTTTACATCTTCTCTATCAGCACTAACATTTCCTCAATCAATCTAAATGTGATTTTGGAGCCTCAGAAGTGGCGTACTTGGTTCATATTGTTGGAAAGGTAGGCGTCAGTGTTGATTCTAAGAATATTGAATCTATGCCGGATTGGCCTCGCCCCAACTATCAAAATCTTGCATGGTTTTCTAGGTTTAACAAGTTATTATCACAAGTTTGTTAAGAATTATGGAAAGATTTTGGTGCCTCTCATTGCTCTCCTTAAAAAGAATTATTTCATTTGGACTCCCACAGTTGATCAGGCCTTTCAAGCCTTGAAGATATCTATGTACACCACTCCGGTCTTAGCCCTTCCTCATTTCACAAAGACATTTGTCTTGGAATGTGATGCTTCTAGGAGAGGAATTGGAGAAAAGATTATGTAATATGGACAATCTTTGGCCTTTACTAGCAAACAAATGTTAGAGAGACATTTGGTCCAATCAATCTATGAAAAGTAAATGTTGTCTATTCTGCATGAAGTGGATCTCTTGCGCCCTTATCTATTAGGGAAACACTTCCAAATAAAGATAGGTCATCAAATCCTCAAGTGCTTTCTGGAGAAAAACCTTCCTCCCTGAAGCAACAAAAATGGGTGACTAAGTTCTTTGGATATGATTATGAGATCATTTACAAGAAAGGAAAAGGAAATGTGGTTGTTGATTCTCTTTCTAGAAAATATGAAGATGAAGGGTCCCTTTTTTCCTTGTCCTTCATTGTACCAAATTGGCTCCAAGATGTTCGTCGGGAATGGCTACAAGATCCCTAAATTTTGCATTTGATCCACCAATTGCAAGCCAATTCTCCAGTTTCTCCCAGGTACCCTTGGAACAATGATGAGATTTTCCACAAAGGTTGTTTGTATTTAAGTAAACAATCACAACTTAAATCCACGATGCTTTCTAAGCTTCATGCTACACCCACAACTGGGCACTAAGGGTTTACCAAAACCTATGATTGGGTCAAACATTCTTTTTTATGGGATGGTATGAAACATGATGTTCTCAATTTTGTGGAAGAATGTGATGTTTTTCAACGCAACAAGGAAGAAACAGTCAAAGATCCTGATACACTACAACCGCTTCCAATCCCACCTGCTATTTGGAGGGACATCTTTATGGATTTTATTGTGGGATTACCTAAATTGGGAAATAAGTCAATCATCATGGTGGTCGTTGATTGTCTTCCCAAGTATGCTCATTTATTTTCTCTTCAACACCCATTTACCACCTCCATTGTGGCTCAATGTTTCATGGATCATGTCTTCAATCTTCATGGCATGCCTCATTCTATTTTTTTTATCGAGACCCCACTTTCACTAGCAATTTTTGGCAAGAATTGTTTAGGCTACAGGGCACCCAATTGCATCTCAACACAACCTATAATCCCCATACTGATGGTCAAACTGAAGTTGTCAACAAGTGTATGGAAACATATTTGAGATGTTTTGCATCTGAAAGGAAAAATCAGTGGGATCAATGGTTACCACTAGCTGATTGGTGGTACAACACTTATTACCATACAACTACTCACATGACTCCTTTTGAAGCAGTATACGGATCAAATCCCCCTTTATTTCTCTCATAACTGTGAGGTGTATCGAAGGTCTAGGCGGTTGACCAAACACTTATAGTTCAAGAGGCTATCTCTGTACCCTCAAAGATAATTTGGTCATGGATCAGAATGCATTGAAGTAACAAGCATATCAAGGTAGCTCCGAACGTCAATTTGTTGAAGGAGACCATGTGTTTCTTAGACTACAACCTTGTAAGAAAACTTCACTCAAGACTGACCATTGTCAAAACAAGCGCCCAAATTTTATCATCCTTATATAGTTCACAAGTAGTGGGACAGTTGGCCTATCAGTTAGATTTTCCTAGTCATTCTAAGATCCATCATATTTTTCATGTATCTTTCTTAAAAAAGGTGATTGGAACTAAGTTCCAAACTCAAACCAACCTTCATGAGTTGGATGAAGAAGGAACCATCTGGTTGTAGCCACAAGCAGTTTTAGACCAGCGTGAGCCTTGTATTTGTCATCCCACCATCAAGAAACTGTTATTCCAATGGAAAGATACAACTCCAGCAGATGCCACTTGAGAGATAACTACCATTCTGCAACAATTTCCTCATCTCAAGCCTTGAGGACAAGGTTTTTTTTAAGGGGGAGGGCATGTTAGGGACCTAATCTCCCTAATCCGTCACATAGGCAGAATAATATATTTCCATGTAATAAAGGCCAATATTAATAAGTACTAGCAATAAGTAAGAATAATTCAAATGTAAGAACACTTAATAGAAGCTTTCGTTTCTAGAAGGACCTTCCTCTAGATTATTCTCTTGGATAGATAGATTTAGTATAAATAGGAGTAGAGGGTATGAGAAGTTTTGTCTTGAGAATTATTGTAATAGAGTGTTTCTTTGTTTGACGTTTCCCCCTCTAAGAGGCAAGTGAACATTGTTTCCATCAAAAAAGGTATTATTCTAGTGTTGTGGTTTCATCTAGTGTGTTCTTTCATTGTTATTCTCTGCAATATTTATTTTTTTGGCTATTATAATAGATATCATACCTTACATATATTTTTTCAATCCAACCTACAATACAAGCCTACTAGATTTGTTCCTACAACAATTCTACCACATATATAAGATTATAAAAACATAAATACACAACTTTAAATGACAAGATTTCCTTCATTCCACAAGCTTGGAGCAAGTTCTCCCAATGAACTTCTATTCCAAATCCATGTAAAAAATTGAGAGAGAAAATATTTATATAGGTTTTAGCTCAACTATCATCTCCAATAAAATAATATTTTCCTAAGAAAATATAACTAACTAGGGGGTGAGTTTAATCAAGAGCCCATATAATGGAGACAATGTTCTAGATTATTTTAGTGCGATGTGTCTCCTTCTTCCATCCTTACGTTCATGCAAAGAAAAATGTGGATGCCACTTGTCCTCCTCATTCTTCAAAATAATATTAAAAGGGTTTGTCAAATAGGTTGGGAAAATTTACAATGGTGTGCATGAATTCCAAGTGTTAACCTCCATGATGAGGGATCTCTCCTAGAAACAACCTCTTCCAAATAATAATATTAATTGTATAGGGTCTAAGAGGATGAGTATTTTTTTGTGTATAAAGCTTCATTTATGAGGTTTGTCTTATAGAATTGGATGCCATGGTCAACTATAATGATTGAGTGCCTCTTTTAGAATCTTTTTTTGCCAAGAAACCAACAAGGTAGCTCCTTTATCGTGTGTACCCTTCAAATTTGTGCAATGTTCCAAGTTACAAGTCACTTCACATGCATGTAAAGGTGTGAACAAGTTAAAATAACTCTTCATAGTGGGGTGCAACATCTAGTTTCCTAGGAAGGAATGTGATGAGTTGGAGATGATGATGTGGAAGACCTAAAACCTATGGTTCATGGATAAGAAGCCCCTTGTCAAATATGAAGGCCAAATAAAACCTCAAAACTTGGGTCAAAAGGATAAATATGTGTCATGAAAAGGTTATCATTTATGAACAAGGATATTATGAGGCTAGGGAGAATTGGAATTTTATATGTTTTTTCAACATGTGTGTCAAAGGGGAGAGTACTAACTTAAGATGTATACCTCATGGACTTAAATTTAAGTTCCCTAATGAATAATTAGGAATAAAACTTAGGAAATTTAGCCTCCATGGAGAATTATCACATTTAAGCATTAATATGTTAGTGTATCACTTCAATACATGTCAAAAAAGGGAGTGCATAGTCTCATGTGTACCACTTGGACTTTAAGTTACAACTACTAGTGAATAATTAAAAACTAAAACTTACAAAAAGGTTCTCAATGAATAATTAGTACAATAAAGTACTAATAGACCAATACTTAGGCACTCAACTTAAGGGTTAGGATTTTGAATTTTAATTAAAATAACACAAAGCACTTAAGTGTATTCAGACTAGAAAAATTGGATATATGAGAATTGAGAGGTTATTATAAGGTAAGACTTAGGGATTTCAGGCTAATTATGTCATGCGTCTCCTAGGAGATGGAATGAAGTGAAATGTAAGTGTTAGCGTGGATTTTACCTAAGGAAAAGGTAGAGATGTGATGTGATACACATATTTCCTAGGAAAAGTGATGAAATGTGGTGAAAAGTAAGGGTGAAGTGGGTTTCACCTAGGATAATAGTGATAATAAGTTGTGAAACACACATTACGTAGGTGAAATGATGAGATGCGATGAAATATGATGGAAAACTAGGTAAGTACACCATCATGCTAGAGGATAAGAACCAACTATGCAACACAAAGTGAAAGTGACTTGAACATGACCATGTGACCACCATGGTGAAGAAAAAGATGTAGCACTGAAGCAACCTCCACCAATATCCCAACCTTTGGAAGGATAGAATTATCCTATTAATTTACACAATCTACACATGAGAATTTGTCACGCATTTGAACATGAGGGATAACACACACAATTTCCACTTTTCCGACCATAATCTTCATGTGAGTGCCCCTAGTTATAACAAAGAGATACTTTTGATCTTATGTATCACAGTTAAGAGACTCTTTATAGTATATTAATTTTCTCTTTTTTTCTATTTGTCTATGGCACCAAAATTTATCCTTAAATTTAAATGTAATAATCTCTTTTATAATATCAATATTGTTTGGAATGAGCTACTCTTGTATTCTCCAATGTTTTAACCAACGACTTAAAATATTTATGCCAACCCCTCTTAAGGAGGAGGTGACATTGTCTAGAGTTTGAACNAATTTAAATGTAATAATCTCTTTTATAATATCAATATTGTTTGGAATGAGCTACTCTTGTATTCTCCAATGTTTTAACCAACGACTTAAAATATTTATGCCAACCCCTCTTAAGGAGGAGGTGACATTGTCTAGAGTTTGAACCAATTTGAAGAAACATCTTTCCTTTCATGTTAGTTTTTTTGTGTGCTCAATCTTCCTCCATAATTCTTTAGGATTCTATAGATATGTTGTGACCCAAAACATCACATCCATATAACACCAATTATAAGAGTTTAAAAAAGATTTTATTTTTTCATTTATACTTGTTTTCAAGACTAAAATAGACTTTCACCCCTCATTAGTTATTCATATATATATAATTGAAAAACTAATACATATAACCAGGTGAAGTTTTTACCCATTGATAAAACTTATCTAAATTTCTAATGGGAAAGAATTAAATCATGTAAAAGTTTTATTTAAAACAAAGGTAGTTGAAATATTTTTCAACATAACATGATAACATTAATTATTTCAGAAAAAACTTGCTATTATCATTTTATGTATTTGTATTTTTATGAAACTACATATATAAAATAAAATTATCATTTTATGCATCTGTCTTTTTATGAAACTACATATATAAAATAAAATTGACTAAAGAGTATCTTCCATTTTCTTTTTAAATGAAAAGCATAATTTATTTTGGTCCATATAGAAATATAAATTAATAATAAATCTTTAGAATTGAATATAATTCTACCTATCAAATTTGATCGGAAAAAAAAAATTAGTCAGAAGAGTTAAATTTGTCCACTTTCTGCGCTTCTTTATTCACTCTGTTAGGTCGGAATGATGCGAACGAAAGGATTTCTCTGCTTCTTAATTCACTCTGTTAGGTCGGGATGATGCGAACGAAAGGATTCCTTCTGTGCCGCACGAATGGTTGAGGGGAAGAAGTTGATTGACAATCATTTATCGCAGTTGATCCATTATCACGTGGCTCTGTTGTTCCCTCAGAGGGAGCCACGACAAATCGTTGCGACCCGCCATGCCCGGTTTCGTAACTCGGTCGAACGCCGGCCCTACATATACTTACAAATTGTTGATTCAGTCGCAACAATATCTGCAAAAGGTAGCAAGGCCGACAGAAAATCCCACCTGAAACAGCCTATCCAATTATCGTAATGCAAAAGCCAAGCCGCTGCACAGTGTCGTGCTTCCCGACGGGACCCATCTCATACTTATTTTAAATCTGCATTAATGGTCTCAAGACGAAGAGGCGGCTTTTTATTGGATTGGTGCATCAATCTAATGGACGCTATCTTACAGAATAAAATAAGCGCATCTTATGAAGTAAAACAAGAGCAAGAGCTATGTTATATATTTCTGGAAATTTAAATGTGTTTATCATATAGATTCAGATTGGGGCTCTGGTGGACCATAAAAGAAATAAGTACAAAAAATAGCACTGTAGAAAGAAGAAGTGGGCGACGGTAAAGAGGAAGACCTGCAAAGAAGAAATTGGAAGTTATCGGTCTTTGGTTAGAGATTTTTACTTAAAGAGATGGAATAATTGGATTGATAAAGAAAGCAAGATGTGATCAGGATATACTTACTATGATGGTATTTATTTCTCCCTTTGCTATTTGTTTGCTGATTCATTTTTATTGCTCTCGTCGACAACCATTGGAATCGTGCCAACCGGTTGTTGCCCTTTATCGATGAGCTTGTCAATTCTCCTTTGGAGAAATTCTTCAATGTAGCTTTTCATGGGGGCCACGTTGATTTCATCGCGGATTTTTATGTTGAAAAGCTCGTTTTCTAATTTCCTTAAATCGATAGAAATATTACGTAGAGCCTGTTCAATTTCTTCATTGTGTGTCGAATAGTCCACTAACCAGTTCTCCACGTCATCTTGACCATATTCAACTATGTCGTAAAACTTTTATAAAGACAACCCCTTTAAAATATCAACTTGTTCATCGAAGGCTTGCTTGGTTAAGGATAAGGAGGAGGACTAAGTTTGGGTCTTGAACCTCGTTGGTACTTCTGACTAAGTCTATTTCGGTCAGGTTTGTCAATAATTTTTCTTTCTCTCATATGGCTTGTTCACATGATTTGAAAATGAGATGTAGGTTCTTAACTTTTTCTTTCCAGCATGCTTTTAATTGTTTGATCCGGTTTGGGGAAGGGAAATCTTATTGTCTTCTTCTCAGATCTGAGATGTTGGTGGCATGGTTGTCAAAAGGGATCACCATCTCTAAATAGAAACGTTCTTCATTTTTTAAATCCGCCTGTAAATGTTCATGCAAAGCATGTGCCCTCATTCGAAAGGAAGCTATATTTTGTGATGTTTCCCAGACTTCAGTAATTAGCTCCATTATTTTCTTGATATTCTTCTCCACGTAGCCTCTACAGGATGTGAGGAGGCTGGAGGATCCTTTTAACTTGGCTGCAGGGGTGGTAGGCACAGTTTTTTCTAAAGGACTGGCAAACAATGGGGTAGGAATCAAAGCCTTCTCCAATTCCTTGATTCAGTCGTTCAATTTGACATTCTCTGCTTCAATTCCTCCAATGGAATCATCAAGAGCATCTGCAGTTGCTCGATGAAATTAGGAGATTTGGGACGGCTACATGTTCTTAAGGTTAATCTCTGAACGAGATTTTCCTTTCTTATTTTTTACATATCTCTTTTTAATAATTAAATTTTTAGATTGGTTATCAAAAACAACGCTTTGGAATACGAACGATTCATCTTCGTAAAAAATGTCGATCTCAGCTATTTTCATTGTGGAACTATGGTGCATCGCGTCTGCAGGCTGATCAAATTTCTGGAACATGTCATCCACATCAGTCTCAAGTTGAATGTTCTCACTTTTAGTTTCAGGTTCTTCCACCTGCCCTACAACGTTTTTTCTCTTTTTCTTCATGGGAAGCTTGTGAGAACTATCAATTTTTCCGCAAGGAGGGTTCTTATCTCCTCCTCCGTTTGAAGAATTATGGGTTGATTTCTTACTGGGGTGGGCCATTGAAGCGATGCTCCGTGATGTTGTGCTCTTGGGAGTGTTGGTCAGGGACTGGACACTCTTCTCACCAGAGCCAAATTCCCTATTGTCTGTACAATTCAGTTTTTCTTTGCAATGTCTCTACGTCTACATCGTCGGGAGTAGGAGTGTTGTCGTCATTTTCTCTGTCTTCATTCAAGCTTGTATGGATAAAAGAGCTACTAAATCCAACTGCTAGTAAATGTTCTAGAAAATTCCCATTAGGGTCGAACCCTCTTAGCCTTTCAACATATATTAGGTTCAAGTTTTTCAAATGGACTGCAAATTCGTCAATGTTGTTGACGTTCCTGAACACGAAGTCCCCGAATTTACAAGGCAGAGGAATGAACTGTTTCTTTCTCTTTCCATGGAAAAAATGCAACCAGTAGTTGTATTGCCTTGCTATTTCTGTAACAAACATCTTGTCTGTGATGTGACATGGAAGGAAAACATGATTTTCCTTGGAGCCAAATATCATTACCACACTGTAATTTTCCATTTGTCAAAGTGTCCCCTTCCTGTCCAAAAACATGGTTTCCTGGACAAACATTCGGGGAGCATCCTTTCCTAACAATGAATCTTTGAAAACTGACACATGGTCATTAAAAACCTCATAAAAACAATGGGAGGTCTTGTGCCTCCACAAGGCCTGGTACCAGAACGTTGTTGGGTTGAATTCATAGTTTATATTCTTGGACAAAGATAGTTTTGGAAACAGACAACAATGCGTTATCGCGAAAACCAAGTAGGATGACATATAAATATATTCTCTTCTTTGAATCGTGATAACTGGGAACATATTTCAATGGAAATTAGCTTCCCCCAATAAAAAATGGATTGTTCCTTGACTGTGAAATACAAAATATAAAGAACCATGTGGGAAATGCTTTCCATGGATTCTCGTCTCTTTATTCCTGTAAACAACCAGACAATTTTCCGGAATGGATTTCTAAAGGAACTGACCTGCAACTTTGTGATATATTCAGGAATTGTTGTCGATTCTTCCAGGAACTCGGGTCATAGGTCCAACCCGTTATCATGTTTTTCTAGGAACTGCTTGTAGTCTTGTCCTCTGAAGGTCAATGTTGGCTCTGACGATCTTAACATCTTGCAGAAGACCCGATGTGACAAAGAAATAGGAGAATGGTTGCGCAGTGGAATAATTCTTTGGCTTGAAATGTATTTTTTGGCGCACCAAGAGACCACCTCCTTACAGTAAAAAAATTCCTGGACGCAGCCTGCATGAGCTATTCCAGAGGTCCAAATCACTTCATTCTAGGCGGAACGAGATGAATAGTAAGAGTATGCTTTGGACCATTGGAAGTTCTCATCCTCACACCTGAAGATATTCACTGTATCTTGACAAAACTATTGTCGAGTTGTTGTCATAAGTTTACGAGAACGTCTGTTTTCTCTAGACGATGTTTGAAATGAAGAGTTGGAAGGGATAACATAACCCTCCACAAATCTTGGTCCAATGCATGTGAATGGGAGATCTCCTCGAGCCTTTCACTCATTAATGACAATCTCGACGGTTGTTGCATGATGCACTGTTAGCATTAAAGACTAGTAATTGCATACTTAGAAGTGAAAAGATGGCAGGTACAATGAAGAACAATTAAGGATTGGAGATTTCATGAATGCCCCAACGCGAAGACCCGTGAAAGACATTCCATGTTGTTTGAGATGAAAAATCAGAAGGGATAATATAACTCTCCGTAGATATTGGTTTAATGCGTATTAATGGGAGATTTCCTCGAGCGTTTGTCTCATTAGCGACAATGTTGATAGTTCATCCATGACGAGTTGTTAGAATCAAAGCTTACTAATTGCATATTTAGAAATAAGTACGAAGGTCACGAGGATGAGAAAGAGAAATTAAGGAATGGCTTCTTATCAAAAGCGGTCAGTTGGGCTTCAAAATAGGGTTACAATGTATAACCATGAGAGGTGAGGGCCTGACGGTCAAATTGTATGTCTCGGAAATTTTGAGTGAAAAACACATAACACGGAAGAGGGCATGATGGGACAGTCCAAAGGTCAATTTGAATATCGCGAAACTCCAAGTACTGTTTGTAGGCCACAAAACATTGGAAGCACAATCGTGAGCCCACCTGTCCAGGAACTCGCAATTGAAAATGTGGCTAAGTATGGAATAGGGAAACGGTAGGCCAAACTCCTTTTCGCTAATATATTGAAATTTGTAATAGATATCCCATTACCTGGCAAGATATTTTATGCATGTTTCTAGGCAAGCTGTGTAGCGATAGTCAATGTGACTGTCCCGTCGAGCCTTTTTCTTATTAATGACGGTCTGTACGGTTGTTGCATGATGAATTGTTATCATTAAAAATTGGTGGTTGCATACTTTTAAAGAAGTGTGAAGGTGGCGGGGACATGAAATAGTGACTAGGAATTGGAGATTTCGTGAATCCGCCAACCCGAGGATCAGCGAAAGAGATTCCATGAAATGGGAAAGTACATAAAGCGGTCAGAAGGGCTTCAAACTAGGGTGACAAGGGTTCCCCAGGAGATGTGACGCCCCAACAGTCAAATTGTATGTATCGGGAATTTTGAATGCAAAATGTGTAACACAGAAGGGGGGATGATGTGGGAGTCCAACAGTCAATTTGTATATCGCAGAAGTCTGGGAGATCTCCTCGAGCCTTTCGCTCATTAATGACAATCTTTACGATTCCTGCATTTTGAACCATTAGCATTAAAGCTTATTAATTTCATATCCAGAAAGAAGTACAAAGGTGGCAGGGATAAGGAACGACAATTAAGGAATGGTTAATTATGGAAAGCATTTGGTCAGGCTTCAAAATAGGGTTACAAGATATAACCAGCAGAGCTAAGGGCCTGAGGGTCAAATTGTATGTCTCGAAAGTGTTGACCGTAAAATGAGTAACACAGAAGAGGGAATGATGGGTCATTCCAGTGAACAAATTGTATATCTAGTAAATCTGGGCACTGTTTGCAAGTCACGGAACATTGGAAACACAATCTTGAGTCCGCCAGTCCGGGAACCTGCAATCGAAAAAGTGTCTAAGTATGGAATAGGAAAATGGTAGGCCGGACTCGATACATAGTGGTTTCATCATGTGCAACCATGGAAATGTTCCACGTCATGAAAATACAACCAACTTGCCGCTAAGTATTGAAAGGGGCGTTGGTCGATCAGGCTCATGATGGGGCATTCCAGTGGACAAATTGTATATCGCGGAACTTCGGTCACTGTTTGCAAGTCATGGAACATTGGAAACACAATATTGAGCCCACCATTCCGGGAACCCGCAATCGAAAAAGTGTCTAAGTATGGAAAAGGGAAATGGTAGGCCAGACTCATTTTCACTAATATATTGAAATTTGTAATAGATATCCCATTATCTAGAAAGATCTTTTCTGCATGTTTATAGACAAGTTGTGTAGGGATAGTAAGTGTGACTATCTCTTCAAGACTTTTGCTTATTAATGACAATCTTTACAGTTGTTTCATGATGAACTCTTAGCATTAAAACTTTGTTTTTGCATATTTGGAAAGAAGTACGAAGGTGGTGGGAACAGGGGGCCCCAGAAGACGTGAGGCTCCGACAGTCAAATTGTATGGCTCAAAACTTTTGAATGCATAATGTGTAACATGGAAGAAGGGACGATGTGGGAGTCCGACAGTCAATTTGTATATTGCGGAGGTCCTGATGTTGTTTTTAGGTCACGAAACAATGGAAGTGCAATCTAGATGCCAGAATAATTAATGTGCATTGGGAAGGGCACGAATGTGGCGAGGATGGAAGGGAGAGATAAATTCTTTCAAACTTCTTGTGAACCTGGGTAGAGTGAATCTTGCGAGTTGGAGGAGCCCGAGGTGGAATTGTAGAGCACCGAATATTTGGGTGCAAGATGTATATCACGGAACACGTGGAAAAAATGGGGTAAGTATGGAAAGGAACAAAGGTCGTTCAGAGTACCGTAAATGGTAGTTTAATGCGTGTTAATGGGATATTTCCTCGAGGTTTTTTCTTGTTAATGCCAATTGTTTCGTACCAGTGTGTTGAGTTGTCACTAGTAAAACTATAATGAATGTGCATTGGGAAGGCTGCCAAGGTAGTGGGGATGGAAGGAAACGATAGATGCTTTGAAACTTTTGTGAACCCAGGTAGAGTGAATCTTACGAGTTCGAGGAGTCCAGGGTGGAATTGTAGATCGTAGAATTTTTGAGTGCAAGATGTATATCAAGGAACAAGCGGTAAGAGAGTTCGATAACGCCAACCCCAGAAACCGCGGCCATAAAATTGGCCAAGTCTGGAAAGGAACAGTTGTCGGTCGTAGTCATGATGTGAGGATATACATGGATATGAATATCTGCTAGTCCGCTAACCCGGGAACCCGCAATCATAGAAAGGCGACTAAGTATATATCCAGAAAGGGATAATAGATGGGAATAAGAAAAGGGAAAAGGGGTAAGTATCTCACAGAACAACATCTACTATTCGTTTATTAATTCTAATATTTTCGAACCTCTGATGAGTTCTCACTAGTAAAATCCTAAATCACAGATCACAAAAGTTTTTGGGTGCAATATGTATATGACGGAACAAGGGGCATAAGTGTTCGATAGTGCTAACCCAGGACCTGGTGGCCAAATAATTGGCTAAGTATTGAAATGGACGGCGTTCGGTCGGGCTCATGATGTGAAGATATAGATGAATATGAGCATCTTCCAATTAACCAACCCGGGAAGTCGTGATCATAGAAATGCGACTAAGTATAGAACCAGAAAGGGATAATAGAGAGGAAGAAGACAAGGGAAAAATGGGTAAGTATAGAGGAGGGAAGAGAAAGGGAGAAACGAACATTCAGTCTCAGTTATGTAATATATTTGGGGGTCTACAAAGACATCTTCAAGTTTAAAGAGAATTTGTTTATATTTATCCCAATAGTATTCTTATTAATATATCTTACTAGATTATTTGTGGTCCAAATGTAAAACATCTTCCAATTTGTAGGGTGTTTTTCAGCTCTCAAATTTCGTTCAAACCCATAAGCAATAGAATATATAGATGACGTAACATTTTTTATATGCAAGGATGTTCTCAAATAGAAGAAGCTATAATATATGTGCAATATTGAATAGGAACATGACGTAAACACCTGAGTTGCCATATTGAAATAGTCATTAACTAATTCTATTTACGGGGTCCCGAAGAATGAAAGTAGGACGGGTCCACCCATTTCTTTCTTAATTATAGGGTGGGCGCCACATAGCTATGTCCTATCACAAATTATTCTTCCATGTGAAATGTAAGGAGCAAATAGAGTAGCTTTTATTTAAATCGAAGTGTTGGGCAGGGGAAAAAAAATGCTTGTCGTGCATGTTTAACTACGGATCAAAGAGCGTCTTAAATTCTTGTAGAAAGAGGTTGAATTCATATCTCAATAGTTGTATAGGCAAATGAGTCAATTTAAAATATATATATATATATACAAAAAAACAATATTAGACATTGGAAAACACCATACAAAAACCTCAAATATTTTATATTAAGATAAATTGGGTTACAAAATACAACTAAGATTATTTCCCAAAATAGTTGTCTTGAAATAGTTCAACATGTATTATCTGAAATTTAAATCTGTTTTCCATAGTGACTGCGATTGGGGCTCCCATGGAAAAAAAAAAAAAAAATATGTACAAGAATCAAGCATTTAGACAGTCTTTTATAGATTTCAACTTGATCATCAAATGCTTTCCTAGTTAAAAACAATGAGTTGAATATCAATTTCGAGTCCTGGACTTCATGGGTGCTGCCAGCTAGATCTATCCCAACTTCTTCAATAATTTGTCTCTTCTAGATATGGCCAACGTGCATTAGCTTTTTATTCAACATTCCATACTTTGTTAAGTGTTAATTTCCTTCTATCATCGAAAACTTGGGGTTTAAGGTGCCGTCCTTGTAATTTTCCTGGTCATCCACATCTAAGACAACTTAGAGATGCAATTCAGGCCCAATTCAAAGACGAGGGAGCAATTCAAAAAGCCCAATTCAAAGATCTAGGGAGGGCATTTTATGTGACGTGCCAACTTTGGGGAGGGGGGAATTATGTTAGCCAACAAAAGTTGAGACAAAAAATTCAAGTATCTTGTGACTGGTATTCTCCCTGTATTCGATCGTTTGTTTGGTTGAAAGGCCTACCTGAAGATTTGTATGTTGAATTTATTTGTTTTATTGCTGTAAATTGGAAGGGACGTTCAAGTCACCTGCAAAATGCTCCTTTCTTTAAGTATATAGCTTCATCCAGCAACACAGATTTGGCAAGTGTATCAAATGGTGCAGATCACACCAGAATATATCTTTCATCATAGGAGTGGCAGACATCATGGCTCGCAAAATGGTATGGAATATTCAGAAGTGACACCAAATATTACTTCATGCCTGAATATACTCAGAAGGAAATTATAAATTTGGATCCTCACGACGGTGAGAAACTGTATGAGTGGTTGAATCAACATGATAGGAACCCACACTGGCGGTGACTCCAGGCTCTAGATAGCTTCAACTTCAGACATTGACTCTAGCGGTGGAAACAAGAATAGTGCCATTGATTGTAGGGCGGTAATGCGGTGAACAAGAAGACCTGTCATTGTCAAAGCACTTAGACTGCAAGGTTTTTAGACCTACAAAGAGCATCGACTTTAGTGTTTCTTTCTCACGACAATTACAATATTGCTGTGAGTCCGGAAATATTTGGAGGTTGTGTGTATTGTGCGATGATGACCTCGACATTAGGTACATGTCAGACATTTATTATCTGACATTGTGGTGTTAATGTGATTGCCATATTCGATGACAGGTCGATTGCATTGGCACGAGAAATATTAATTGTGTAATTAATTAACATCCTTGAAGGACGTGAATCCCAAACAATGCCTGAAACTTTTTGAACAATCATGTGTTAAAAAAATACATTATTTTATATTTTAAAAAATAAGAAATTGTATTTTCTATGTCTAACATTAGGTTGCACACATAAACATTTTTATGTTAACCAAAATTAATATATAGTCAACTCAAATCCATGGAAGCGATCAAATTCCCTAGAGCTAGTTTATTTCTATCATGTTGGTTGGGATAGAAGGATCCACCACCAGGACAAAGAAATAAGGTAGCAATAAAAGCACATGTGCAAATGCAAGCTGAGGATGGAAGCACTTCATGCCCAGGAAGGTACTCTATGCTTATCAACATGTGATCCTGATGAACAAATCGAGAGATCTTGCGGATAGGCCATGGCAATTTGTTTGAACCAGAAAAGTTAATACTTCAAGCATCGAGCAACTTCCAGTTTTTTTCAAATATCTGATCTACTGCAACAAAATAAATACATTCTCCTTATTCAAAGAAAGGGAAACAACAGGATGATTGATATTCGGTGGAAATAGCTCTGGAATATCTACTGCACCAAGGTATGTTCTAAAGAATGAAACAAAATCATTACATGAAGGTGGTAGTAAAAGGTGATCTTCAGAAACCAAATCATTACCTGAATACATCAAAATTCTTGCAGAAGGTGGTAGTATAAAGTAATCTTAAGAAAGTGTTGTAAATTCCATAGTCCAGAATTCATTCCCATTAACGTTTCCCAGTTACTTGTCGATGCAGGAATCAGAAAATTTTGAGAGCCTCGTTCCCTTATTATATACCTACCTTCAACTACCAGGAGAATATTCTTGCAAAGAGCGGAAAGCTCTTCGACCCAGATGCAATTATATGCATAGGAATAGTGAAAAAAATGTGCAGTAGTGACAAAAAGTTGATTGTATGTGGGGTCTTTTACTACATCCAAAGGTCGGTGAACAAACTTTGAAAAAGAAGCTAACTTTTTGTCAAGTTTGTTACCACACTCAGAAGTCGCTCAACAAACTTTGACATAGAAACTTTTGTAATTTTAGGATGTTGATTTAACCACCCATACAGTTTCTCACACTCGTGAGGATCCAAATTTATAATTTCCTTATGAGTATATTCACGCATGGATTAATATTTGATGTCACTTATGAATATTCCATACCATTTTGTAAGCCACGGTATGTGCAACTCCTCTGATGAAAGATAAATTCTCATGTGGTCTATTGGATTTGATACACTTTCCAAACCTGTGTTGTTGGAAGAAGTTATATACTTCAACAAAGGAGAATTTTGTAGGTGACTTGAAAGTCCCTTACAATTTCTAGTAATAAAAAAAACAAGTTCAACATACAAATCTTTAGGCATGCCTTTCAACCAACCAAATGATCGAATACAGGGATAATACCAATCATAAGATACTTGAATTTTTTGTGTCTGATTTTTTGTTGGCTAAGAGACTTTTTTTGTCTCAAAGCTGACGTCACATAAAACCATTCCCTCATCTTTCAATTGGGCGTGAATGGCATCTCTACGTTTTCTCACGTGTGGATGGCCAGGAACATTACAAGGAAGGCATCTTAAAGCCCAAGTTTTCGATGATAGAGGGAAATGGGAATACGTATTTAAAATGAATGTTGGAGGATGATAGTATAATCTTCCGCAAATCTTGGTTTAATGCATTTTAATCGGAGATGTCCTCGACCTTTTTGCCTATTAATGCCAATCGTTTTGAATATGTGTGGTGAGTTGTCACTAATAAAATATGAGTTAACATTTCCATATGCAAGAAGATTCTCAGATATATGACAACCTGTAATAAATGCACAATATTAAAGAGGGACATGACGTCAACACCTTTGTGGATGATAGTAGGGTAGCACAATATTGCACTCTTACTATGATGATGCCTTAAAAAAACTAAAATAACCAACAATGTTTTCCAATTCAAGATGGACACAAAATAATATTAGATCCCATAATATTCACCTATTAATGTGTTTTAATGGGAGATGTCCTCGAGCTTTCTGCATATTAATGCCAATATTTTCCACCTTCCTGGTGAGTTTTCACTAGTAAAATAATAATTAATGTGCATTGGGAAGGGCGGAAGGTGGTAGGGATGGAGGGGAGCAAAAAATGCTTTCAAAATTTTGTGAACCCGAAAGTCCGTGAACCCGCGAAACTTTGAAGACTCGACTAAGTATGGAAATGCGGGTCGGTCAGACAGAGTCATTGTAGGCAGAGTCAGGCTTGCAAGTTCGAGGAGCCCAGGTTCGAATTCTAGATCACTAAAGTTTTGGGTGCAATATGCATACCCCGAACACGGGCCATGAGAGTTCGATAGCGCCTATCCGCAAACCCACGGTCATAAAATTGGCTAAGTATACAAACGAACGACAGTCGGTCGGATTCGTGATGTGAATATATAGATGGAGATGAGGATTTTTTCAGTTAACCACCTACGGAACCTGCGAGAGTAGAAACACAACTAAGTATAGAACCAGAAACGGATAATAGAGGGGAAGAAGAGAAGGGAAAAACGGGTAAGTATAGAAGAGGAAAAATAAAGGGAGATAAAAACTTTATCCCTCACACAACAACACTTAGCCTCATAATTATGAATCCATAGAAACACATTAACTATGGGAAAAATATTCTTAGCTATGAAATATAGTTGGAGCTTGACAAACTATGGTTCAAGTCCAAAGAGATGTTGTTTATATCTATTTCAACATTTTTCATATTATTTTATTTTAATAGTATTTTTGGTGGTCCAACTATAAAACCATTTTCCAATTTGTGTTTCTCAAGTGGAGATGTGTTTGTGAAGACACATTTCCTTGAACCACAGTCTAGGGGCAAGGAAAGTGCAATGACGACTTTTTGTTGAGTAGAGATTTGTTGAATATTAAGCAATGTATTTTCAAGTGCACGTATCATTTTGCATAGTATCAATATGATTTCTTTCATGTTCTTTGTGTATTATTTTGAATTCACTTGTCATACACTTGTCAACCTTTTCCATGTCACTATGGCTATGACAGAGGTGGGATCTCTGGTGAACAACGACTTTCAAGAAAAACACCAAGAACACATCACACTCTTGTTTCTCTGGTCGTAGTAGTCACATATGAAAATGTTCTACAAGAGGATTTTGGCTCAAGCATTCCCAGTATTGAAAATTCTTACTTGCAAACTAGAAATAGAAAACAACAACCAACGAACAAGAATGCAACCATGACACTGAGACTCACCGGTGAATGGGGAAGGATAGAAGCGCAACCCCTGGCCTACAAAGTGAAAAAAGATGCCCAACTACAGATGCATGACCCCAATCTTGCAAAGTTGAAGAAAACAAGAGCAAGTAACAAACAAGAAACCACTGAACAAGTACGAAGAGGCCCAACTGCATTTGCAAGACCCCAACTCTGCAAAGTTGAATCAAACAAAAATAAGCAACATCCAGCAAACCAACGAGCAAGCATCAACCAGTCAACCAAGAATGTCGGTGAAGAACAATATTGCCCAAATTCACTTCAGACAAGATTGTATAAAAATATTGGAGGAAAATGTATTGTAACACGCTTTTTAAGAAAACATTTCAAGTTGTGAGGCCTATCAGGTAAACATTTAAGGCTGTGAGGACCGTGCAAAGGCCTCCCATAGTGTAAACATTTAAGAAAGTTGTAGTTTTCACGGTTGGCATTCTACATCCGCAATTGGAACTATGCTTCTGTCACTCCCCATACATGGGTAAGTTTCACTGCCATGGTTGCAACCCTATTTGTTGTTGTTTTTTTTCAGTTTGCAAGTAAGAATTTTGAATACTGGGAGTGATCAAAATCCTCTTGTAGAATATCTTTGTATGTGACTACTACGACCAGAGAAACATGACTACAATTTTATCTTCATCTTGTTCTTGAATTCCAATGTTTGACATAGAACACACCTCCATCACAGCCATAGTGACATATAAAAAAGGAAATTGAATTTTATCCTCACATACAAATATGTTCTGCAAGAGGATTTTGACCCAGGCATCTCCAGTATTGAAATTTTTCAATTCAAAATTGGAAATAACAAACAACAAACAACGAATAGGAAGGTAAACATAGCAATGAAACCCACTCATCAATGGGGAACGACCGAAGAGCAGTTCCAATCACGGTTGTGGAATCCAAAGCATGCAAACTGCAATAAGAGAAATAAGAAAACAAGAGCAACAACAACATGCAAATAAGAAACCAGTGAACAAGCAACGAGAAAGCATCAACCAGTGAACCAGTAATGCCATTGAAGAACAATATTTCCCATATTCACTATAGAAAACACTGTATATAAGAAAAAAATTAGAGGAAAATGTATTGTAACATGCATGTTAAGTAATGCAGGAATACAAATACGGAATTCAGACCCACTGGTGAATGGGGAAGGACAGAAGTGCATCCCCTGGCCTGGAAACTACAACAACAGGTCCAACTGCGGATGCAGGACGCCAACCTTGCAAAGTTTAATCAAACAAGAGCAAGAAGCCAACAACAAACCAGTGAACAAGTACCAAGAGGCCCAAATGCAGGTACAGGACCTCAACTATGCAAAGTTGATTTAAACAACAATAAGAAACATCCAGCGAACCAACGAGCAAGCATAAACGAGTCAAACAGGAATGTCGGTGAAGAACAATATTGGCTGAATTCACTAAAACAAGATTGCATCAAAAAATCAGAGGAAAATGTATTGTAACACACCTATTAAGCAAACATTTCAGGCTGTGAGGCCTTTCAGGTAAACATTTAAGGATGTGAGGACCGTCTAAAGGCCTCTCACTGTGTAAAAATTTAAGAAACTTGTAGCTTTCACTGTTGGCATTCTGCATCCGCAATTGGAACTGTGCTTCTTTTGTTCCCCATTCACACATAAGTTTCACTGCCATGGTTTCATCCCTATTCATTGTTTGTTTTTTTTTCCAGTTTGCAAGTAATAATTTTCCATACTGGGAGCGATCAAAATCCTCTTGGAGAACATCTTTGTGTGTGACTACTATGACCAAAGAAACATAATTGTAATGTTGTCTTGGTCTTTTTCTTGAATGCCAATGTTAGACACAAATCCCACCTCCATGACAGCCACAGTGACATATAAAAAAGGAAATCAAATTTTCTCCTCACATACAAAGATGTTCTGCAAGAGCATTTTGACTCAGGCATCTCCAGTATTGAAATTTTTCACTTGCAAACTGGAAATAACAAACAACAAACAACAAATTGGAAGGTAAACATGGCATCGAAACCCACCCATCAATGGGGAATGATAGAAGCACAATTCCAATCACGGTTATAGAATCTCAAGCTTGCAAACTGCAATAAGAGAAACAGGAAAACAAGAGCAACAACAAAAGGCAAACAAGAAACCAGTGAATAAGCAACGAACAAGCATCAACCAGTGAACCAGTAATGTTGTTGAAGAACAATATTTCCCATATTCACTGTAGACAACATTATATAAGAAAAATCGGAGGAAAATATATTGTAATAGGCCTATTAAGTAAACATTTAAGGTTGTGAGGCCTGTTAGGTAACATTTAATTCTGTCAGGACTGCCGAAGGGCCTCGCGTTGTGTAAACATTTAAGAAAGAATGCAGTGTGGAAGGTCTATTTCGTACGAAAAATAATTATTATATTATTTTATAGT